>SJYC01067944.1:0-24492 GCA_006408675.1 Madoqua kirkii
AAGAATTGATGCTTTTGAACTGTGGTGCTGGAGAAGACTCTTGAGAGTTCCTTGGATTGCAAGGAGATCCAACCAGTCCATTCTGAAGATCAGCCCTGGGATTTCTTTGGAAGGAATGATGCTAAAGCTGAAACTCCAGTACTTTGGCCACCTCATGTGAAGAGTTGACTCATTGGAAAAGACCTTGATGCTGGGAGGGACTGGGGGCAGGAGGAGAAGGGGACGACAGAGAATGAGATGGGTGGATGGCATCACGGACTCAATGAACGTGAGTCTGAGTGAACTCCGTGAGATGATGATGGACAGGGAGGTCTGGCATACTGTGACTCATGAGGTCGCAAAGTGTCGGACACGATGAGTGACTGAACTGAACTGAACTGAACTGAACTGAACTAACTCATAATCATGGCATGCAACTTCAGTTATTTCAGATTTTAAAATGCCTTCTAAAATTTAATAAATTTCTGAATTCTTTATCTTTGTATAGATTTAGGCATATTATCTTTTATATTTTCTGTTACTAAATGATCTCTCTTTAAAAATCTATTGCTAGCATATGGGAATAAACTGACTTTATGTTAATTTTCATTTACTTATTAAATGTTATTATAAATAATGCAATGCTTCTTCAGATTCCTTTGGGCCTTCTAAACTTGTCATCTGTCTGTAATCACTCTTTCCCCCTTCTTTTTTCATTTTCATGCTTTTTTCTTGTTTTACCAGGCTGGAAATTCAACACAGTGTGAAACAGAAATAGTGATGACCTTCACTGACTTACTTATCAATTACGTGTGACCAGAACAACTACAGGTACTGTATACTGTGATACATGCTCTGGGAAGTGTAAAATTAGATCCTGCTATTTTCAAGACCTATTGTCATCCCAAGGTAGCTGCAAATCATTCTCCCAAATGTTACCAGGTTCATTTTGTCCTGAGTACAAGGAGCCAAACTGCTGAGACTCTGATGTTTGCAGCAAAGTAAGGGCTTCTTCTCAAGCCAGCCAAGCCAGAGCATCCCCCACCCCCCTACCCCATTGGGCTGACTCTGTGACCCATGAACTGTAGCCCTCCAGGCTCTTCTGTCCATGGGATTCTACCGGCAAGAATACTAGAGTCGGTTGTCGTTTCCTCCTCCAGGGGATCTTCTCGACCTAGGGATCAAATCCATGTCAACTGCATTGGCCTGTGGGTTCTTTACCACTGAGCCACCAGAGAAAACAAGACCTCAGATCTGCCTCCGCAAAGGCAAGGGGCACAGGTTACTTACAGGGTCATGAATGAAGCATGATCTGATGGTCTGAGATATGGGCTTCCCTGGTGGTTAAGTGGTAATGAAATCCACCATGCCAATACAAGGGATGGGGTTCAATCCCTGGGTTGGGATGATCCCCTGGAGAAGGAAATGGCAACCCACTCCAGTATTCTTGCCTGGAGAATCCCATGAGCAGAGGAGCCTGGCTGGCTATATCCATGGGGTCGCAAAGTGTGGGACATGAGTTAGCTACTGAGCACCTGCACACGGGGAGCCTGGGGTGCTTGGGAAGCTTGGGGGAAGGTGACCGAAAAAACGTGCATGCATTGTCCTTCTCTGCCGCGGTAACTGAGCTGTAGCCTCTGCCCGTTCACCGCAGAAGTGCTCAGCAAGACCTGAGAATGGAATCTTGTATTCTCTGAGGTCAAAAGGTCCCCAAGCAGACACTTGTGTTTTCCCTGGAGGAGGGTCGCTGGTTCTAACCAGTCTCAACCAGTTCAGCTCAAACTAGACACAGCTGACTCTGGGCGTTGCTGCACTACCGGCAGTTTCCTGGAAAATAACTCAGGCAAACATCTTATTCGGGATACAAGCCAAGCAAGTCTTAAAACGGCCTTGATCAGTGAAGGCAGGTGCAATGGATTTCATTAATCCTTACTCATGCTTTCAGAACCACTACCTAAAAGATCTCACCTGAGTTTCCAGAAGTATCAGACAACTTCTCAAATGAAGGACGGTCGGTGCTGCTCTCTATGCTCCGAAGTGTTTTACAGAAAGACCCACATCACCCCCTAGTGGTCAAGTGAAAGTCTCTCAGTCGTGTCCGACTGCACCAGTCCACGAGATTCTTCAAGCCAGAATACTGGAGTGGGTAGCCTTTCCCTTCTCCAGGGGATCTTCCCAACCAAGGGACCCAACCCAGGTCTCCTGTACTGCAGGAAGATTCTTTAACAGCTGAGCCATAAGGGAAGCCCAAGAATACTGGAGTGGGTAGCCTATCCCTTCTCCAGTGGATCGTCTTGACCCAGGAATTGAACCGGAGTTTCCTGCATTGCAGGAGGATTCTTTGCCAAAGGGAAGCCATGGTAACTCTGACTGACTGACTGACTAGATGGTCAGAGGGGCACACTTCTCACAGGCCCTCTGGTCTCAGGCGGTCTTCGCCTCCTGTGTGGCGAGTGGGGAGTTTCTCTGCGCTGCACAGTGGCAGCCAGACACCCCAAGAATCATCAGGATAGGAAACGTGCAGCCGTCTGTGTGGTGACTGCTGGAGTACTGCAGAGACTTGTCACTAGTGCTTGGTTACACAGCCACTAATCCAGTCCTGATTGGTGTTATTGATCGGTTAATTAAATTTAATCTCTTAGGGCCACATTCAAGGCGAGTGGGCTCCTCAGAACTCTGTCCTCAGTTCTTTGATCTTTTCTTTGTATATTCTGTCATCAAGGGATCAAGAAGGCACTTTCACCCTTCCAATTATGGGAATTGTCCCAATTTTTACCTTCACACACGTCCATTTTTTTGAGTCCCTGACTCCTACGTACCACTGGTTTCTGCATATTTCTGGTGAGATTTCTGTCTCAGAGGCATCCCCAATGTCAAGAAAATCATGATCTTCTTCCCACTTGGTCCTCCTGATTCATCTGACTTGTAGTCAACACCTTGCTTAAATCCACCATGCCAATACAAGGGATGGGGTTCAATCCCTGGGTTGGGATGATCCCCTGGAGAAGGAAATGGCAACCCACTCCAGTATTCTTGCCTGGAGAATCCCATGAGCAGAGGAGCCTGGCTGGCTATATCCATGGGGTCGCAAAGTGTGGGACATGAGTTAGCTACTGAGCACCTGCACACGGGGAGCCTGGGGTGCTTGGGAAGCTTGGGGGAAGGTGACCGAAAAAACGTGCATGCATTGTCCTTCTCTGCCGCGGTAACTGAGCTGTAGCCTCTGCCCGTTCACCGCAGAAGTGCTCAGCAAGACCTGAGAATGGAATCTTGTATTCTCTGAGGTCAAAAGGTCCCCAAGCAGACACTTGTGTTTTCCCTGGAGGAGGGTCGCTGGTTCTAACCAGTCTCAACCAGTTCAGCTCAAACTAGACACAGCTGACTCTGGGCGTTGCTGCACTACCGGCAGTTTCCTGGAAAATAACTCAGGCAAACATCTTATTCGGGATACAAGCCAAGCAAGTCTTAAAACGGCCTTGATCAGTGAAGGCAGGTGCAATGGATTTCATTAATCCTTACTCATGCTTTCAGAACCACTACCTAAAAGATCTCACCTGAGTTTCCAGAAGTATCAGACAACTTCTCAAATGAAGGACGGTCGGTGCTGCTCTCTATGCTCCGAAGTGTTTTACAGAAAGACCCACATCACCCCCTAGTGGTCAAGTGAAAGTCTCTCAGTCGTGTCCGACTGCACCAGTCCACGAGATTCTTCAAGCCAGAATACTGGAGTGGGTAGCCTTTCCCTTCTCCAGGGGATCTTCCCAACCAAGGGACCCAACCCAGGTCTCCTGTACTGCAGGAAGATTCTTTAACAGCTGAGCCATAAGGGAAGCCCAAGAATACTGGAGTGGGTAGCCTATCCCTTCTCCAGTGGATCGTCTTGACCCAGGAATTGAACCGGAGTTTCCTGCATTGCAGGAGGATTCTTTGCCAAAGGGAAGCCGTGGTAACTCTGACTGACTGACTGACTAGATGGTCAGAGGGGCACACTTCTCACAGGCCCTCTGGTCTCAGGCGGTCTTCGCCTCCTGTGTGGCGAGTGGGGAGTTTCTCTGCGCTGCACAGTGGCAGCCAGACACCCCAAGAATCATCAGGATAGGAAACGTGCAGCCGTCTGTGTGGTGACTGCTGGAGTACTGCAGAGACTTGTCACTAGTGCTTGGTTACACAGCCACTAATCCAGTCCTGATTGGTGTTATTGATCGGTTAATTAAATTTAATCTCTTAGGGCCACATTCAAGGCGAGTGGGCTCCTCAGAACTCTGTCCTCAGTTCTTTGATCTTTTCTTTGTATATTCTGTCATCAAGGGATCAAGAAGGCACTTTCACCCTTCCAATTATGGGAATTGTCCCAATTTTTACCTTCACACACGTCCATTTTTTTGAGTCCCTGACTCCTACGTACCACTGGTTTCTGCATATTTCTGGTGAGATTTCTGTCTCAGAGGCATCCCCAATGTCAAGAAAATCATGATCTTCTTCCCACTTGGTCCTCCTGATTCATCTGACTTGTAGTCAACACCTTGCTCTCCGTCTGCTGCCTCTCGTGATGGATCAGTTACCCAGGTCTGATTTTACTCCCTAATGGTTTATAACTCTCATTTCCCTGTATTTCTAGCACTGCCACCATCGCCGTCCTCGCTTCAATATCCCTTCGGTTGTTTGTTTTATTGTCTCTCCTTTTTGATCTCACATGTGGGTTGTTGTTGTTTAGTCACTAAGTCGTGTCCAAGACTCTTTTGTGACCCCGTGGACTGCAGCACACCAGGCTTCCCTGTCTATCACTATCTCGCTGAGTTTGCTTAAACTTGGGTCCAGAGTCGCTGGTGCCATCCACCCATCTCATCTTCTGTTGCTCCCTTCTCCTCTTGCCCTCAGTCTTTCCCAGCATAAGGGTCTTTCCAACGAGTCAGCTCTTCACCCCAGGTGGTCAAAATATTGGGGCTTCAGCTTCAGCATCAGTCCTTCCAGTGAATATTCAGGACTGATTTCCTTTAGGATGGACTGGATGGATCTCCTTGCAGTCCAAGGGACTCTCAAGAGTCTTTTCCAGCACCACAATTTGAAAGACTCTAACACTCTTTATTTCTAGGCTTTTTATATTTTGCTAATCAAATGGATATCAATTTACATATAATTGCATCTTTCTCCATGGTTCTTGATCACCAGGAAATCAATATTTTATTGATTACAGATATTTCTTCTCCAAAGTGTATGTTAATATCTTTTGCTTATTTTTACTGGGCTATATGAGATTTATGGTCAATATGTGATTTTTCTTTTTCCTAAAAAATATTTTTCTAGGGGTTTAAACTCAGTGCTTCACTTACTATCTTGTGGCTTCCGACAGAACTTTCTAGTTTTGCAGACAAGCCCTGTTGTCTGAAGTCTTTCTTATTTATCTTCTCTGTCTTCTCCTCCCCTGATCCCTCTATGAAGGTTCTGCACATGCTCTGTACTTGGGGGTAGAGGGTTGTCCCGTCCAGTCCTGCTGTGTTCTTTCATCAACCTCAATACTGTATAAAGCACATCCCTGAATTCTTTCATGAGTGAACATCTCTACTTGGCTGCCTAATGATTCCATTTGTCTTGAGAGTCTAGGATGGTGACAAGACAGTGCTGAATTTTCTTGGAAAAACTCCAGTGTTTATTCTAAAAGTGTTAGTCACTCAGTTATGTCTGACTCTTTGTGATCCCATGAACTATAGCCTGCCAGGCTCCTCTGTCCATGGATTTTTCCAGGCAAGATACTGGATTGGGTTGCCATTCCCTTCTCCAGGGGAACTTCCCAACCCAGGGATCGATCAAACTCCCATCTCCTGCATTGCAGATGGATTCCTTACTGTCTGAGCCACCAGGGAAGCCCATTATAGAAGTATTCACTGCTTTATAGGAGCATTTGGGGATCTACCTATGGGATTGTGTGTCAGTTTATCTAAGAACTATGATTAGCATACGAGAGAATCAGAAAAAAATTCCGAATTTTATAATTTTCAGCCCAGGGAGCTTTCCAGGTTGGTTGGCCATTTATAGGCCTAGTTCTCAAACACCATACCTTCTCCCCGCTCTGTACTCAGATGTTTTCTCTCCCTTTCTCTCTCTACACACACAGCCACAGATGACTCAGTCGGAGAGGCTGTGGCTTTTCTCTCTCCACACCTCCTTCCACAGGGCCCCACGGTTCAGTGGGGTGGGGAAGGGGGCTGCTACCAAGATTCTTGTCTGGGTCTCTGATCTCTGCCCAGCGCTGTGTCTCTAGCACCACAGAAGTAGAGGCTGCTGTCTGCAGGATTCACACTCGTCACCATCAGAGATGAAAATGTTAGGTTTGGCTGACTGATGGGAAGCTTGTCTTTGTTATAACCTTGTTCATATGTGGCACTAGTGTCCACATTAGAAGTTGCCATCAGCACGAGGCCTTGTTTCGGGGACTGACGGTACCAGAACACAGTTGTGGCTTGAAAGTCCACTGCACGGCACTCAATGGTCACAGAGGCTCCACTCTTATTGACAGCCCTGCGGGGCTGCTGAGAGACGACAGCACCAAGCCCAGAGCCTGCTGAGACAGAGGTCACGGAGATGGGAAGACATGACCACAGGCAGAGAACCACAGCCTGCTCACTCGCTCTCCTTTCTCCCGGCTCCAAGGGAATCTGTTCGTTTTGTGAAATCATCTTGTCCTAATTCTTAGGCTTATCATCCCCTATCTCTCTTGACTGGTGGCTCCTCACCTTACCCTTTACACCTCCAAATAGGATGGAATGTCCCCTCTCATTTTGTTCAGTGTGAAAAAATCCACAATCTTAAGGAATTCCCTGGTGGTCCAGTGGTTAGGATTCAGTGTTCTCACTGCCAGGGACTAGGTTCGATGCCTGGTGGGGGAACTAAGATCCCACATACCAAGCAACCAAAAAAACTTCAAAAATTATAAAAGTCCACAATTCCTGACTATCACTTCACTCATGCCAACACACACACACACATTCAACCAAGCTGCTTAGCTAATAAGGCTCATACCAGGTCCCAGAAGCAGCAGAAGCACCAACATTTTCAGAAACTGTCCTCACACCACACCTCTCAGAAGAAAGATATGACCTTGCCCTTTCTTTCTCCACCCCTAGAAGGAGGGCTGACTGTCTGCATAATTCTAAGGATGCTCTAATCTGCCCCCTGGTGGTCATCATTGCCAGTGATGCAGGATCTACCCCTCTTTCAATCAAGTGAAAGTCGCTCAGTCAGTCAGTCAGTTCAGTGGCTCAGTCATGTCCGACTCTTTGTGACCCCATGAACTGCAGCAGGCCAGGCCATCACCAACTCCCTGTCCATCACGCCTCCCTGTCCATCACCAACTCCCAGAGTTCACTCAAACTCATGTCCATCGAGTTGGTGATGCCATCCAGCTATCTCATCCTCTGTCGTCCCCTTCTCCTCTTGCCCCCAATCCCTCCCAGCATCAGAGTCTTTTCCAATGAGTTAACTCTTCGCATGAGGTGGCCAGAGTACTGGAGTTTCAGCATTAGTATCAGTCCTTTCAAAGAAAACCCAGGGCTGATCTCCTTCAGAATGGACTGGTTGGATCTCCTTGCAGTCCAAGGGACTCTCAAGAGTCTTCTCCAACACCACAGTTCAAAAGCATCAATTCCTCTGAGCTCAGCTTTCTTTATAGTCCAACTCTCAAATCCATACATGACTACTGGAAAAACCATAGACTTGACTAGATGGACCTTTGTTGGCAAAGTAATGTCTCTGCTTTTGAATATGCTGTCTAGGTTGGTCATAACTTTCCTTCCAAGGAGTAAGAGTCTTTTAATTTCATGGCTGCAATCACCATCTGCAGTGATTTTGGAGCCCCCCAAAATAAAGTCTGACACTATTTCTACTGTTTCTCCATCTATTTCCCAAGAAGTGATGGGACTGAATGCCATGATCTTCGTTTTCTGAATGTTGAGCTTTAGGCCAACTTTTTCACTCTCCTCTTTCACTTTCATCAAGAGGCTTTTGAGTTCCTCTTCACTTTCTGCCATAAGGATGGTGTCATCTGCATATCTGAGGTTATTGATATTTCTCCGGGCAATCTTGATTTCAGCTTGTGCTTCTTCCAGCCCAGTGTTTCTCATGATGTACTTTACATGGAAGTTAAATAAGCAAGGTGACAATATAGAGCCTTGATGTACTCCTTTTCCTATTTGGAACCAGTCCGTTGTTCCATGTCCAGTTCTAACTGTTGCTTCCTGACCTGCATACAGGTTTCTCAAGAGGCAGGTCAAGTGGTCTGGTATTCTCATCTCTTTCAGAATTTTCCACAGTTGATTGTGATCCACACAGTCAAAGGCTTTGGCATAGTCAATAAAGCAGAAATAGATGTTTTTCTGGAACTCTCTTGCTTTTTCCATGATCCAGCGAATGTTGGAAATTTCATCTGTGGTTCCTCTGCCTTTTCTAAAACCAGCTTGAACATCTGGAATTTCATGGTTCATGTATCGCTGAAGCCTGGCTTGAAAAATTTTGAGCATTACTTTACTAGCATGTGAGATAAGTGCAATTGTGCAGTAGTTAGAGCATTCTTTGGCATTGCCTTTCTTTGGAATTGGAATGAAAACTGACCTTTTCCAGTCCTGTGGCCACCGCTGAGTTTTCCAAATTTGCTGGCATGTTGAGTGCAGCACTTTCACAGCATCATCTTTCAGGATTTGAAATAGCTCAACTGGAATTCCATCACCTCCACTAGCTTTGTTTGTAGTGATGCTTTCTACTTGACTTCACATTCTAGGATGTCTGGCTGTAGGTGAGTGATCACACCATCGTGATTATCTTGGTCTTAAAGATCTTTTTTGTACAGTTCTTCTGTGTATTCTTGCCACCTCTTCTTATTATCTTCTGCTTCTGTTAGGTCCACAGCATTTCTGTCCTTTATCGAGTCTATCTTTGCATGAAGTGTTCCCTTAGTATCTCTAATTTTCTTGAAGAGATCTCTAGTCTTTCCCATCTATTGGAAGCAACTCTGAGCCTTGCTCTCCTCTGGGACTCTCAGTCTCCCAGGGCCCTGGGGCCCGCTCAGATATGACCCACGGTTTGGAACCAAGGGACACTCATGTCACTTCTCGACTCCTATCAGAATGAGTACTCCCTGGGGCAAGGCGGGGCACAAGCTATTCCCATCCTTCTGCCATGACCCTATTCAGAAGTGTCAAATGCAATTTCCGAGCAAGACAGGGATTTTCAGAGCTCTAAACTCCTGTCCACCTAGAGGTCAGGGGCAGCGGCCAAGAGGAGCAACCCCACATCCAAGGAGCGGTGGCTGCATGGGTGCAGGAGGGTCAAGAAGAAAGTCGCTCAGTCATGTCCAATTCTTTGTGACCCCATGAACTGAAGCCCATCAAGTTCCTCTGTCCGTAGATAGCAATGCCCTTCCCCAGGGGATCTTCCCAACCCAGGGAGTGAACCTGGGTCTCCTCCCTTGCAGGCAGATTCTTTACTGTCTGAGCCATCAGGGAAGCCCTTTTCCATAAAAGAACCATTCAAACATTCCTGGAAGGAACCTCAGAGATGTTCTAACCCAACTCTCAATTTTATAGGACAGAAACTGAGACCTAGATCATTGAAATGATATTAGTTTCTTAGCCTTATGTAAGGAAATGGCTATATTTGTGTAGTAAATGACATTATTGCTAATTCTTTACTTTTGTAATGTATCCTCAAAGTAATCAAGAGAACTCATGCTTATTAATCACTAAAACTATAGATGAACATAAGGACTACTAGGCTAGAAGCTCAATGCTTCTTCACAGTGAAAACAACACTTCCTCATCTTCTCAATGAAATATTTATTTCATGAGTATCTTATACCAGTCCCCTCATATAATGGACTGAATACTAAACATATCTGTTATCATTTAAACACACATCTCTTTATTATAGTCTGAATGTGGTAGAAGTGATGCTGTGATTTTTGAAGCTGGGTCACAAATAACCTTACAGATCCCTCCAGGGCCTCTTGAATGCTCATTCTAGGGGAAGCCAGCCTCGCGATAATTATTTTCACTACCCCGAGGCCACCATTCTGCAAGGAAATCCACCTAGCCACACTGAGGGGCTGAGGGTAGAAAGACAGACATGCTAGGCTGGTCTACAGCCATCCCAGGCGCCCCAGGGCAGGAATCAGCCGGCGCGGAAAGACGCCATCTTGGTGTGCAGGCAGCTGGAGCCTCCGGCGTCTCCGCCTCAGGGACTATCTGACCGTGACCGCGTGAGCGGCCCCAACTGGGGACTGCCCAGCCAGGCCCACTCAGCTCCCAGAGCCATGAGAGAGAATATGTGTTAAAGTCACCACATTTTGAGGTGGTTGTTACTACGGCTGTTTTTCTAAGCTTTTAAAATGAGATGTAAAATCCACTTATAATAGACTACACAAATCTTGAGTGTACAGCATAATGAAATTTCACAAATGAGTACATCTATATAACTACCACCCAGATCAAGATATAGGACATTTTCATAACCCAGAAGCCTCCCTCATGCTTCTCTGCAAGTAAATTAACAATTCCCCCAGAATGTAGCTGCTGTCTTAACTTTGTACCTTCTGTGGTCTGGCTTCTTTTTCAAGAAGAGATCCATACATTTATGAGATCCATCCATGGTTTCACAAATAACATTTGCTTTTCTGCTAGATTTTATTCCATTACTAAGGGTAGCTATTTGTTCACTGTATTGCTGATGGTCATTTGGGTGTTTTCCAGCTTGAGGTCACCATGAGTAGAGCTGCCGTTGACAGTAGACTTTTCTCACATAGCCCTTTCTATTTCCTCAGAATTCTGGACTATTTAAGTTTTTATACAAGTAAACTGGTTGTCTGACTTGTCTAATTTACCCATTATCTTTTCTAGTATGTTTTTAAATTCAGAAACTATGTGTACGGTGTCCAAGAAATATTATTTGATTGTATTTTTCTAGAAATTGTTCTTCCAAGGTAACTGATCCAATGGCTTCTTAACATTAACTAAACATCGAGTGATACTTTAACTTTTTCAACTTCCATACAGTCACTTTCTTACCACTTGGCCATGGGAATGGGGGGGGGCATTATGAAATTTCACAAAAAGTTCTTTTTTGTACTAGGACCACCCTGAAATAATAAAGAGTTTGATAGTTTTACAGGGGATGTTTTAAAATCAAGTGAAGCTCATCTTTTTTTTTGTCACAAATTCTTTCACTGGAAGGAGGAAACCTGTATCCTTTCAGTAGCTGTTTTAAGTCATATCTGGCTCTTTGCAACCCCATGGACTGTAGCCCGTCAGGCTCTTCTGTCCATGGGATTGTCCAGGCAAGAATCCTGGAGTGGTTGCTATTTTCTTCTTTAGGGGATCTTCCTGACCCAGGGACTGAACCCACATCTTTTGCATTTCCTGCATTGACAGGCAGATTCTTTACTGCTGTGCCACCTGGGAAGCCCCCTAAAGTAGACAGGTGTGATTTTTAGGAATCAGCCCGTGGATGCTGAATTGTGACTGTGCCATTCCACAACGTGCGTTGCTGCAGCAGCTACTTTGGGTGCCTGGTTCAGGAGGAAGAAGCTGACTGTCAGGGTACTGAACACAGAAAAGCCCCGCCACCTGGTGGGGAAGCAGGACTCATTTGTGTGCAGAGAGGAGGTGGCTTTGGTTCACTGTGTCTATACTAGCAGCACAGAGATACAGAGCCGTCTGGTCCTTTTGTGCTGATGTCACAGTAAGAGGAAAGAATGGCTTCTTTTCGCGAGAAGCACTGTAGCCTTTAGCTATGTCTTCTTCCTGAACATCCTTTACAACTTGCGAGAAGAAGATCCGTCTCAGTCCTAGACCTGGGTCCTGTCGGTACCAGTACATTGAGTCGTAATCAAAATCCTGTTCACATTCCAGGGTCACAGCTCCACCTTCCTTTTTGAGCAGGTATTTCGGGGTCTGAGTGACCGCCCCAGCCACGGTGCCTATGGAGTAAAGGGAGCGTCTCGGGAAACATGACCCAAGAGGGCAGCCAATGCTGCTGCCGTGAGGGAAAGGCTTAGCTCTGGAGCTCAGTGTCTTTAGCATGGGAATCTGCTCTCCGAACCCAGGACTCACCTGCTCCAAAGAGACAAAGGGCCACACAGCAGATCACCTGGTTGCCCATAGTGGGAAGGGAGTCGCGACGTAGCCCCCAGCACAGACCCATGAGGAAAGAAACTTAGCTATGGGGTCCTCCTGGTTAAATGTGTGGAATCTATCAGAAGGCCAGAAAGGAGAGTTGGACAAGATCCTGTAGATATTCAAAAGGAGCTGCCTAATCTGGCAGATGAGGCGACAGGACAGAGATCGGAATCACTTGCAACTCCCTTGTGCCTCCCTTGTGCCTCCCTCCCCCAAACTCCGCATTTTGTCTGGCCCTAGTGGGCGGCACCCCACATTTCCAGGCGAGAGCCTCACTGTGATTGGCCTACCTTTCTCCCTGCAGTAATGAAGGTTTGATCACAGTGGGAGCACATTCTTGTGCTCTGGTCACACAAGAATGCAGAGCTTATTTTTTTTTAACTTTTTATTTTGCAAGAACGTATAGCTGATTAACCATGTTTCGATGTTTTCAAAGGTACTCAGACATACATATACTTGTATCCATTCTCCCCCAAACTCCCCTCCCATCTGGGCTGCCACATAGCCCCGAGCAGAGTCTCCTGTGTTCTACAGTAGGTCCTTGTTTGTTCATCTGCTTTTTGATTTTCTGCAATTGTTTCATCAAAGAAAATGATAACAAAATGGTGTTCTGTAAGTGTCCAACATTTTTTGTGTGATGAGAATAAAAAAAAAAATAAAGTTCACTGAGATGAAAATCTGAGGTGATATGTTTCTAATGAATAATATTTCAGGATCAGACCCATCTCTTAAATTCCAGACCAATTTATCCAACTCTATTCCCACCATCTCTGGGATGTACCATAGACATTTGAAGAATTTCTGATCCTGGCATCCATACCTACCTGCTCAAGCCCTAGGCAGGGAATGTTCCAGAAAGAATGAGAGGCAGCATAGGTTGGTATAAAGACCACAACCCTTTTGGCCAAACAAACCTGTGTTTTCTCTCTCTGTTTCTCCACAGCCCACCTCCCCATTTTTTTTTTTGAGCTCGAGAAAGAAAAAATGAACTCCTGAAACTGTATTTTCTTATGTTGAAAATGAAGAAAATAGTGCCTTTGCTTGTCTTGGTGATTAAATAAAATCCTATATTTAAAGCATGCAGTAGAGAACTTGAAATAGAGTATGAAGTAAAGAGAAGCATCAGGCAATGCATATTTACCATGACAAATGATGTTGTTCTAAATTATGTTTCTATTTTGGGGTAACAGAGTCTTCTTCCCTGAGTCTCAGTTGGCATGTTCCAGCCCTCTCTTATCTCCATCTTCATCCCTTGGAAGGCTTTGTAGCCAATTTCACTTATCAGACATGCTGGCTTCCCCAGCCCACGGCTGTTTTGGGAATGGGCCTGGAGAATGTTTGTGCAGTGAAAGGACATGACTGCGTTGATATGGATTAGGAACTGGCATAGAAACACACTAGAGAGTCTTCCAGCTCCACCAACTGTATCTTCAAGACACTGGGTCCTCTTTGGGTAATTCAGCAGGAAAGTGCTCCATTGGCATCTCTGACTCATCTATGATTTTTTGCTTCCTCAAGGTAAATCATGAATTTCAGATCTTCCTCCAGGAGCTGCTGATAGTAAACTTAACTGTGTCTTTTCACTGGGCTGCATATCAGTGTTACCTCCTGTTCTTCAACCCTGACAAGGTGTCTTGGATTTCTGGTGATGCCAGCATTCATGGAACCTCAGAGCAGAAGGGACTGCATGGGACTGAGTTTTAATAGACGTGAGTGCCTTCCAATGAAGCAAGGCAAGGGAGCTCAGAAATGTTTGAAGTCTCTGCATTCATTTAAAAGTTCACAGGAATTTTGCTTTTTACTCCAAAATGCAATTATTTGCATTGGTATGAATGTCAATATCTTTTAGAACATCTATGGGCAACATGGAGGTCCAGGGCATATTCGAGACACAGCTATTGACCCACAAAGTCCAGTGATGCTGATCCATTAGCTCAAAACTCACTGCTGCCAGGAGCCAAATGACCCCTCAGCTGAGTAGGCTGGTGCCCATGGCTGGGTTGGGCATGAAGGGGAGCCTGCAGGCAGGACCAGGAAGTATATTTACTGCATCTGCTCAGGGAGCTAGAGCTCAAAGCTGGCTTCTATGAGGCGGGTCTTCCTGTGAGGTCACCATTTCCAGTGCATCCTATTGTATCCAGAATTATTCTTGTACCTCAGTTAAGTGGAACTGAGGTACAAGATTAGTCTTTTTTTCCCCCTGAATTTTGCACACAATCTGGTTTAGAATATTTCAGTATGGACATAGTGTTGAGAGATGAGTAGCTTCGTTATCAGTCCTTAGCTTCTGAAACAGTTTGTGCCACTTCTGCACCCTTTGTATTTTTAATTCCTTTATTTTCTTTCATTGGCTTGTATCATCTTTCCATTTGCCATTACTGAGTACAGGTAGTGATCACATGTGATATTTAGGTACGTTTGTTGAGAGGCAGGGAAGTGGAGACCAGAATTTCTGCCAAAATCAATAAGACAGAAAATGATTTGACTCAGTTTCTTTCCTCCACCTAGGCTGAGCAAAGCTTCAAGCATCTTGAGGGAACCTTAGTTAATGGCTCACAATCCATTTTCTTCTCTGTTATTATCCCACTTGATTTTTTAGATGCAAGTAACACAAAGAACAGTCACTAGAAAAACCATAAACTCTCCCTCTCAAACCTTTTGTCTCATTTCTATTTATGTGTATTATTCTCTTTAATCACGAATGGAATACCTGTGTGTGAGGGATCTTCCTTCCTTCCATTCCTTTGTCCTTCTTTCCTACCCTGTGACAGTAGCTAATTATATGAAAGAAGATGCAGAGAAGGAATTAGACACCATCCCTCCCTTTTAGAATGTACAGGCTCCCTGGAGGAGATGTAACTTGTACATCTAGGATGCTTCAGGCCTTGAATAATAAATAAGATCATAGTAATTTTCAGTGTCCAAATAACCATGGCTCCAGAACTTCTTTTATAATAGCAGGATCCTAAGGCCTTCGTCAAAGGGTCTCTCTTATTGTGGGAGGTATTCATATTGTGGGAGGTATTATCCAATTATATGCCTCAGTCAGAACTTAGCTGCCGTCACCACTTAGAATCCACTCAGTCATTTCTCCTGAAAACACTCCAAACTGCTCATAATGCTATTGACAAAAATGCCCATCACTGAACACACACGTCTAGCCTGAAGGGACTCTTTCAGGATGCTGTCAGATCCAGGAATCCTTAGGCTGCTAGGGCAGTAGGGAAATGAGTTATCTCTTCACTTTTTTGGCTATTACAGATAATGCTGCCTGAACACACATGTGAAAGTTTTTTGTGTAGACACATGCTTTCAATTGAGATTGCTAGGTTATATGGTAATTCCACTTTAACTTTCAAAGAACTGCCCATACATTTTACACCATTTTCCATTCCCACCAGCAATGCATGAGGCTCCCAATTCCTCCCCAGCTGCCCCCAAATTTTTTGTTGTCTGTCATTTTCATTACAGCCAAGTGGATGTGAGATGGCATCTTACTGTGATTTTAATTTCATTTCTTTAATGATTAATGATGCCAACTATCTGCTACATTTTTTGGCCACTTACATATCTTCTTTGGAGACGTGTATTTAGATCTTTTGCTCACTTTAAAGTTGGATTATTTGTCCTTTTTATTGTTGAGTTGTAAGCTTTTTTAAAAAAATATACATATATTTAATATATTATATATATATATTTTTTTTGTGTAGACACATGCTTTCAATTGAGATTGCTAGGTTATATGGTAATTCCACTTTAACTTTCAAAGAACTGCCCATACATTTTACACCATTTTCCATTCCCACCAGCAATGCATGAGGCTCCCAATTCCTCCCCAGCTGCCCCCAAATTTTTTGTTGTCTGTCATTTTCATTACAGCCAAGTGGATGTGAGATGGCATCTTACTGTGATTTTAATTTCATTTCTTTAATGATTAATGATGCCAACTATCTGCTACATTTTTTGGCCACTTACATATCTTCTTTGGAGACGTGTATTTAGATCTTTTGCTCAATTTAAAGTTAGATTATTTGTCCTTTTTATTGCTGATTTGTAAGCTTTTTTTAAAAAATATACATATATTTAATATATTATATATATATATATATCATAAATATATGATTAATAAATGTTTTCTCATTTGGGAGGTTATCTTTACCTCTCTTGAGAATACTCTTTGAAGCACGAACTTTTTTTTTTCTTCCCGTTCAAAGAATTCCAACCTACCTAGCTTTTCTTAGCTGCCTGTGCTTTTGGTGTGATAGTTAAATCATTGCCTATTCCATCATCATGAAGATTTACACCTTTGTTTTCTTCTAAGAATAATCTCAGATCTTATACTTAGCTCTTTGATGCATTTGAGTGAATTTTTGTATATGGTATGAGGAAGGGATGTAACTGTATTCTTTTGTACATGGATATCCAGTTTTCCTAGCGCTATTCATTAGAAAGAATATTGTTTCCTAGTTTAATGGGCTTTGCACTCTTATCTGGAGAAGGAAATGGCAACCCACTCCAGTATTCTTGCCTGGAATATCCCATGGACGGAGGTGCCTGGTAGGCTACAGTCCCTGGAGTTGTGAAGAGTCGAACGTGACTGAGCAACCTTACTTTCATTTTTCACTTTCATGAACTGGGGAAGGCAATGGCAACCCACTCCAGTATTCTTGCCTGGAGAATCCCAGAGATGGAGGAGCCTGGTGGGCTGCCATCTATGGGGTCACACAGAGTCGGACATGACTGATGTGACTTAGCAGCAGCAGCACTCTTATCTAAAGCCAATTCCAAAGAAATATATTGATTTATTTGGGATGACTCTCAATTCTATTATATTAATGCCACTAATTTTATTAATTAATATGTTGACTTGAGTAATTTTATTAATAAAATTATATTGGTTTATGTGGTTATCCTGTTTCCAGCACAATACTGTCTTGATTTCTGTAGCTGTGCAGCAAGTTTTGAAATGGGGACATGTGAGTCATCTGAAAATTTTCTTTTCTCAAACTGTTTTGACTAATTTTAGTACCTTAAATTTCCATATAAATTTTAGCATCAGCCTGTCAATTTCTAGGCAGCCTATTAAAAAGCCGAGATATTACTTTGCCAACAAAGGTCCATCTAGTCCAAGCTTTGGTTTTTCCAGTAGTCATGTATGGATGTGAGAGTTGATCTATAAAGAAAGTTGAGCACTGAAAAATTGATGCTTTTGAACTGTGGTGTTGGAGAAGACTCTTGAGAGTCCCTTGGACTGCAAGGAGATCCAACCAGTCCATCCTAAAGGTAACCAGTCCTAAATATTCATTGGAAGGACTGATGCTGAAGCTGAAGCTCCATTACTTGGGCCACATGGTGTGAAGAACTGACTCATTTGAAAAGACCCTGATGCTGAGAAAGATAGAAGGCAAGAGGAAAAGGGGACAACAAAGGATGAGATGGTTGGATGGCATCACTGACTCAATGAGCATGAGTTTGAGTAAACTCCGGGAGTTGGTGATGGACAAGGAGCCCTGGTGTGCTGCAGTCCATGGGGTTGCAAAGAGTCAGACACGACTGAGCAACTGAATTGAACTGAACTGTCAATTTCCAGGCCAAGAAAGGTAGCTGGAATTTTGGAATTCAGTTTTTCTTTCTCAATAATATTAACTCTTCCAATACATGATCCTGGGATAGGTTCCCATTTATTGAGACCTTCCTTAATTTCTTTCAAGCAATATTTTGTCCTTTTGGTCAATAGCTTTCATTTTATTAATTTTTTCCTAGATGTTTTATTATTTTGATGCATAAGGCCCCAGAAAAACTCTAGTTCATTACTCTATACCTCTTAATAGTAAAAACGGAAGTATGGATTTGCTTTTACTTCACTGGAATAGTATTCCTGTTATGCACAAGATTTAGATAAGAGAGGATAGTAGTAAAACAAAATTAAAATAGATGACTGATTTTTAAATCTGATACTGCCCTCTGCTGGGGAAGGTGGGGAGAGAAAGAGCTGATGTGTGCCTTAAATGGATGTCTTAGCAGGTGTGTACGTATGCGCGTGTGTGTGCGTGTGTGTGTTAGCCTTGAAATGTGGGGCAGCGGTGGGTGCGGTCACTGGCCATGGAAAAAGGAAAAAAAAAGAGGGGTTCTTGGCTTGGTTGTAAGGATGCCCATGTAGACACCTCAAATGTACCACAGTTTCCAAAGTGATCCAAACTGAATTTGTTCATTCAATGTTCTCTTTTATCTGTGATTCCTGGATTTGTTTAACATCCTATAACTATTAAAATCTGAGAGTCATCTTTGTCTCTTCACCTCTTCACCTCATCGTTCTCCTTCATTTCTTACAACAAATGTGTTAAAATTCTGTCCATTCTCTACGTTAAGAATCCCTTCTCTTCTTGAACTAGGCTCTGTTCTTGGGCAGTCCTTAAGAACCTAATTTTAGCAAAAACCCTCATAAGTCAGTTAGCCAGAATACCCACCCTCAGTATCTGATACCCTTGGTATCTAACCTAATTCCTATACCCCTCAACCCCCCAAGGTGATGTCTGATCATTCTGACCTGCCTTCAACAACCCAGGTGGCTCAGTTTAGCCAGTATCTCCCCTTATTCCTGAAGTTTCCTCTTAGTAATTCTGTCTACTGAGCCCCTCTGTCTCCGCTACTCTTTGACTATAAACTTTTCTTTGTTTATTTGAGTTGTGCCCAATCTGTCTCCCCTACCACAAAACCCCACTGCTGTGGTTTCACTGAATAAAATCGGCCTTATCATGGTAATAAGTGTCTGAGTAAAATTTTCTTTGACACAGTTCACCACAATAATAAATGGTTAGTATGTGAAAAAGATGCTCTTTATAATGAGGCCAGGATGATGGGTCTGAATCAGGGCTGCCATGTACACCAGAAGGTCTGACCACTTTCTGTGGTAGGGGGCCTTCTGACACACTCCTTTATTGCCAGCAGGCAGCAGCAGAGGAGATTGCAGAAAATACACACTGTTTTCTTTGATAGGGACACATTTCAAGTCAGAATCCACATTGAGGCTTGCAGAGGTGTTCCACGGGCCCGTTTCCCAGCACGTGTTCTTGGATCAGTCATATCTACAAGCACCGTTATGCATGGTTACTTCCAGATGGTTGTGACATGCCTTCCCCAGCAATCCCTGTGGTCACAGGTGTGTGTGTGTGGGGAGGGGGGGGATGGCGATACATCCTGAGTCAAAAAATAATAGTCACGTCAGATCTTGGAGAACAAGTAAATGATGCAAGTTGCTAATTTTTAAAGAGAACCCTGAGTCTGAGAAAGTCGAGGGCATCTGCCAGCATCTTACAGCATTTTAAAATAAAAGCCAGAACTGGAATTGTTGTTTTAGTTGCTAAGTTGTGTCCAACTCTTTTACAGCCCCATGGACTGTGGCCCACCAGGCTCCTCTGTCCATGGGATTTCCCACTATTCTCCAAGAATAGTGGAATGGGTTGCCATTTCCTTCTCCAGGGGATCTTCCCGATCCAGAAATTGAACCTGCGTCTCCTGCAGCTTCTGCACTGGCAGATGGACTCTTTACCACTGAGCCACCAGGGGAGTCCCAGAATTAGAATTAGGAAGCAGGTTTCCGAAAACTCTAGTTTCAGTGCCCATGGACCTGGAGCCTATGAGAGAGAGAATGGAGGAGTTGAGGGTCTGATATCATAAAGTATCATTTCATGCTTTCCTGGGCAGCTGTACAAGGATTGAGATCTGAGTTTCCTGAAAGTGTCTCTGAGTGGGGATCACTAGCGTTTACCTAACTTCCTTCCTCTCAAGAAGACTGTATTTGCTGTTCCTTCAGCGACTCCCATATAATCATGCCTTTAAGGGTCTGTGGAGGAGACAGACTTGTGGTAAAAGGACTATAATAAACTCCTAGTTGTCAACTGTTCGTGGTTCCACAGACGTGGAGGTCATCATCTTGGGAGGGTATGTTGATGGAGAAAGAGTTTGCAGGGGAGATGTGCTTGAGGTAAACTCAGAAGCAGTTTCTTAGCTTTTCTGAGATACTGACTTCAGCTATCTGGCTTCTGTGCTTGAAATTGTTGGGATGGGGGTCTTTACTACCACACCCAATTCTAATCACAGGCCCAACCACAGGCTGCCTAATTCTGCATTATTTTTAGGAATTTCAGAAGCCCAAGTCCCACAGCACATCCACCAGGGTAATTCAAGACAGAATTTACAGTCTGGCTCCCTGACGGTAGCAGCTGGAGTCACAGCCATGAGGCTGCTTCATTCCTCTGAGGCAGAAAGATGAGGAAGGGCCTTTTCAAATATCTTCCTAGAGCTCAGGGGGAGAAGAGAGGCCAGGGAGACTGCACCAGGGGAAACTGACTCAGCCACACTGCACCAGGGCCACCTGGCTCAGAGATGCACAGCTGAGTCCTTGGATCCACAAGCCAGAGCTTCAGGAGGGAATGGGTGCCCTTAGGTCTTTCGGCTGAGAATCCATCTGTGGGCATCCTGACTCAGCTGCAGTGCTTCGAGAATATGGAAGGAAACAGAAACTCCAACTCCAGCCTCACATTTTGTAAAGAAATATGTGACCAGACATCCTCAACAAATATGTGACCAGACAACTCAACAGTCAAAAAATGAAGATTGTGGCATCCCGCCCCATCACTTCCTGGCAAATAGATGGGGAAACAATGGAAACTGTAACAGACTTTATTTTCTTGGGTTCCAAAATCACTGCAGATGGTGACTGCATCCATGAAATGAAAAGATGAAAAGCTATGACCAACCTAGACAGTATGTTTAAAAGCAGAGACATCACTTTGCTGACAAAGGTCCACCTAGTCAAAGGTATGGTTTTTCCAGTAGTTATGTATGGATGTGAGAGCTGGATCGTAAAGAAAGCTGATTACCAAAGAACTGATGCGTTTGAACTGTGGTGTTGGAGAAGACTCTTGAGAGTCCCTTGGATGGCAAGATCCAACCAGTCCATCCTAAAGGAGATCAGTCCTGAATATTCACTAGAAGGACTGATGCTAAAGCTCCAAAACTTTGGCCATTTGGTGAGAAGAACTGACTCATTGGAAAAGACCTGATGCAGGGAAAGACAGAGGATGAGATGGGTCGGATGGCATCACTGACTCAAAGGGCATGAGTTTGAGCAAGCTCTGAGAGTTGGTGATGGACAGGGAAGCCTGGCATGCTGCAGTCCATAGGGTTGCAAAGAGTCTCACACAACTGAGCAAATGAATGGAACTGAACTGAACTGATGTAACCAGAAATTGGATCGTGTCTAAGACTCACCCTATCCCATCTCTGTGATCCAGTGGGTGGTACTGGGCTGACCCCAGGGTCTGCGTGTCCTGTGGGATGAGATAGAAGCACAGAGAGTGCTTCTGTTGTAGCTCTAGGAAACATCTTCTACACAGGTCCTCATGCACCCCTGAAATTCCCTCCCCCAGGAGGCAGGTCTCCCAGCAGAGGAGCCTCATGTCCACGGCAGGATCAGAGTAGGAAGAGCTCTCCCAGCACTGGTTTCTGATGCACAGCAGCAAAGAGAATTGCAGACCGTGGGCCCCATTGACAACACCCACAGCCTGAGGGGCACCTTCTGCAGGAGACAGGGAACCCTCAGTCCAAATGTTTGACCTCTTGTTGATTTTATTACCTGGACGACGTGAACAGGCTCCAAGCCCACTTGAGGGCTCTTAGGAAAGCGGAAGTTTAAGGAAACCATAAGAAGTTTGCACAGTCTCCCTGCTGGTTGTTTGACTTGGGGTGACCCAGCCCTAAGGTCTGCAGACTCTATGGTAGGGTTGATGGTGACCTTCAAGACGGCTTATCCCAAGGGCAACCTTCCAGGACTGCTGTCCCTGTGATTTGTCCCTACCAACCCACGCCTCCACAGGAGACCCTCCAACACTAGCAGGTATGAGACATCTCTGTTGGATATAATTCAATCTCTGAGTCTAGAGACTGCCGCCAAACCCTGGCCCCATTACTCCAGAGAAGCTGGGTCATGGAATCACAGTACTTACCAACTGAGTCCTCTGACATCAACCTGGAACAAGACTGGCAGGCAGGACCCCCGAAGACCTGGAGGAGAATCAGGAAGTGATTCTACCAGCAGTTCTGGAATATATTTTTTCATTTGACACTGAAGCACATGCTGCAAATTTTTCATCAGAAATGAGTGGGTGTCTTTAATACTGATCTAGAATTTTAAATTATTTAGCTGTAATTATGTCTCTCCTTTCATAGGGAACTATCTTACTGGCATCTTGTTATGTGTCAAATATAGAAATCATTCTAACAACAAAAAAACAACAACAAAAAGAAGCAAGAAGAAATAAAAAAGGGAAAAGAAGAGAGTGAAAATAAAATAAAAGAAAAAGATCAAGAAGAGAATGGTAGATTTCTACACAAGGGTTGCAATTCTGTCTATCATATAAAGTTCTCTTGACATATATCCTCAAATTTTAATATGAACAAAACTCACCAGGGTCTTAGCAAAATTATATGCATTCCTATAACCCACCCCAGAAATTTTGCCTCTGAATTCCTGACACTGTCCTAGAATTTACCTGTTTATTTTGTCCCTCAGGTGAGGCAAGTTGTCTCAGAACACACTACACTTTTTTCACGTAGAGATTCTCAATAGGCTAAACTAACTAAAAAAGACATAATGCATTAAATTACATGTTAAAATTTAAGTAGAACAAGAATTTCCTGGGAAGTAGTATGGTAGTATTAGCCACTTGATCATGTCCAACTCTTTGTGACCCCATGGACTATAGTCCACCAGGTTCCTCTGTCCATGGAATTCTCCAGGCAAGAATATTGTAGTGAGTTGCCATTCTTTTCTCCAGGGGATCTTCTTGATCTGAGAACCAAACCTGGGTCTCCTGCATTACAAGCAGTCTTTACTGTCTGAGCTACAGGGAAGCCTGGGAAAGGGAATATTTAATGGACAGATTCATGTTCTGAAAATTGCATTAAAAATAGATAGGAAACAAGAAACCTAATTGAAAATTATCTGAATGAAGTTGAAGGAAGAGAAATTTCCAAGGCCTAGGTATAGTCAGTATTGTCAAATCTTTCAAATAGATTAGGCAGTAGAGAAACAAAAATAAGTCTTTATTCCAGCAAAATACATGCTTCTAATATTTAGGAGTTTCTAATATTTAATAGTTTCATAAGAATGGGAATACCTCCTTAAAAAGCCAAAGATAGCATTCAAAGGAGTGACTCTTCTGTGATAAAACAAAAGTGCTGGTGATCAAGAGTAAGACTGGATTTGAAGAGGAACAAAAATGGACACTAAGGAGCACTTCTTTGAGTTTCCGTTTCAGGGGGTCAGAATGAAATTTTGCCTGAGAAAAAAAGAATTATATTTGGACTTCTGGGAATAAAACATTTAGTTCAGCTTATACTAAAATAAGAACAGATATGATTAGAAAGAAGAAATAAACTTCTGTTATGTGGTGCTAAATGATCAGATTTGTAAAAAGAATAGATCATTAGATTAAAAAAATAAATTTATTTATTTTAATTGGAAGTTAATTACTTTACAATATTATATTGGTTTGGCCACACATCAGCATGAATCCGCCACAGGTATACACGTGTCCTCCATCCTGAACCCCCTCCCTCCTCCCTTCCCATACCATCCCTCTGGGTCGTCTCAGTGCACCAGTCCCAAGCATCCAGTATCATGCATCGAACCTGGACCGGCTATTCATTTCATATATAATATTATATATGTTTCAATGACATTCTCCCAAATCATCCCACTCTTGCCCTCTCCCACAGACGTCAAAGACTGTTCTATACATCTGTGTCTCTTTTGTTGTCTGGCATACAAGGTTATAACTACCATCTTTCTGAATTCCATATATATGCATTAGTATTCTGTATTGGTGTTTTTCTTTCTAGCTTGCTTCACTGTGTATAATTGGCTCCAGTTTCACCCACCTAGTTAGAACGGATTAAAATGTATTCCTTTTAATGGCTGAGTAATACTCCACTGTGTACATGTACCACAGCTTTCTTATCCATTCATCTGCTGATGGACATCTAGGTTGTTTCCATGTCCTGGCTATTATAAACAGTGCTGTGATGAACATTGGGGTACATGTGTCTCTTTCAATTCTGATTTCCTCGGTGTGTATGCCCAGCAGTGGGATTGCTGGGTCCTAAGGCAGCTCTATTTCCAGTTTTTTAAGGAATCTCCACACTGTTCTCCATAGTGGCTGTACTAGTTTGCATTCCCACCAACAGTGTGAGAGGGTTCCCTTTTCTCCACACCCTTTCCAGCATTTATTGGCTTGTAGACATTTTGATCGCAGCCATTCTGACTGGTGTGAAATGATACCTCATTGTG
>SJYC01067945.1:0-35732 GCA_006408675.1 Madoqua kirkii
ACTCGATGGACATGAATCTGAGTGAAGTCCGGGAGTTGGTGATGGACAGGGAGGCCTGGCGTGCTGTGATTCATGGGGTTGTAAAGAGTCGGACATGACTGAGCGACTGAACTGAACTGAATGTAAGTTTGGAGAAGGCAATGGCACCCCACTCCAGTACTCTTGCCTGGAAAATCCCATGGATGGAGGAGTCTGGTAGGCTGCGGTCCACGGGGTCACTGAGAGTCGGACACGACTGAGCGACTTCACTTTCACTTTTCACTTTTATACACTGGAGAAGGAAATGGCAACCCACTCCAGTGTTCTTGCCTGGAGAATCCCAGGGGTGGGGGAGCCTGGTGGGCTGACATCTATGGGGTCGCACAGAGTCAGACATGACTTAAATGGCTTAGGAGGAGGAATGTAAGTTTCCATGTTACTCTTTCTTTACATCCTATCCTCTCCCCTCCTCTCTCCATGTCCATAAGTCTATTCTCCATGTCTGTTTCTCCACTGCTGCCTTGTAAATAAATTCTTCAGTACCATTTTTCTAGATTCCATATGCGTGTGTTAGAATACAATATTTACTCTGTATAATAGATTCTAGGTTTACCCACCTCATCAGAACTGACTCAAATGTGTTCCTTTTTATGGCTGGGTAATATTCCATTGTGTATATGTACCACTGCTTCTTTATCCATTCATCTGTTGCTTTATCCATTCATCTAGGTTGCTTCCATGGTCTAGCTATTGTAAATAGTGCTGCAGTGAACAAGGGGATACATGTGTCTTTTTCAATTTCAGTTTCCTCAGGGTATGCTCCTAGGAGTGGGATTGCTGGGTCATATGGTGATTTTATTCCTAGGTTTAAAAGGAATCTTCATTCCATCTTCCACAGTGGCTGTATCAATTTACATTCCCACCAACAGTGCAATAGCACTCCCCTTTCTCCGCACCCTCTCCAGCATTTATTGTTCGTAGACTTTTTGATCAGGGCCATTCTGACCTGTGTGAGGTGATATCTCATTGTGCTTTCAATTTGCATTTCTGTAATAATGAGCAATGTTGAGTATCTTTTCATGTGTTTGTTAGCCATCTCTATGTCTTTTTTGGAGAAATGTCTGTTTAGGTCTTTTCCCCACTTTTTGATGGGGTTGTTTTTCTGACATTGAGTTGTATGAGTGGCTTGCATATTTTGGAAATTAATCCTTTGTCAGTTGTTTCATTTGCTATTATTTTCTCCTATTCTGAGAGCTGTCTTTTCACCTTGCTTATAGTTTCCTTTGTTGTGCAAAGCTTTTAAGTTTAATCAAGTCCCACTTATTTGTTTTTATTTCTGTTACTCTAGAAGGAGGATCATAGAGGATCTTGCTTTGATTTATGTCATTGAGTGTTCTGCCTATGTTTTCCTCTTAGAGTTTTATAGTTTCTGGTCTTACATTTAGGCCTTTAATCCATTTTGAGTTTATCTTTATGTATGGTGTTAGGAAGTGTTCTAATTTCATTCTTTTACATGTAGCTGTCCAGTTTTCCCAGCACCATTTATTGAAGACGCTGTCTTTGCGTCATTGCATATTCTCGCCTCCTTTGTCAAAAATAAGGTACCCATAGGTGCATGGGTTTATTTTTGGGCTATCTTGTTCCATTGGTCTATATTTCTGTTTTTGTACCAGTACAATATTGTCTTGATGACTGTAGCTATGTAGTATAATCTGAGTTCAGGAAAGTTGGTTCCTCCAGGTCCATTCCTTCTCAAGACTGCTTTGGTTATTTGGAGTCTTTTGTGTTTCCATATGAATTGGGAAATTTTTTGTTCTAGTTCTGTGAAAAACGCCATTGGTAATTTGATAGGGATCACATTGAATCTGTAGGTTGTGTTTGGTAGTATAGTCATTTTCACAATTTTGATTCTTCCTACATGGAATATCTCTCCATCTGTTTATATCATCTTAGATTTCTTTCATAAGTGTCTTGTAATTTTCTGTGAACAGTTCTTTTGTCTCCTTAGGTAAGTTTATTCCTAGATATTTAATTCTTTTAGTTGCAATGGTGAATGGGACTGAGTCCTTAATTTTTCTGATTTTTCATTGTTAGCATATAGAAATGATTCCATATGAATTGGGAAATTTTTTGTTCTAGTTCTGTGAAAAACGCCATTGGTAATTTGATAGGGATCACATTGAATCTGTAGGTTGTGTTTGGTAGTATAGTCATTTTCACAATTTTGATTCTTCCTACATGGAATATCTCTCCATCTGTTTATATCATCTTAGATTTCTTTCATAAGTGTCTTGTAATTTTCTGTGAACAGTTCTTTTGTCTCCTTAGGTAAGTTTATTCCTAGATATTTAATTCTTTTAGTTGCAATGGTGAATGGGACTGAGTCCTTAATTTTTCTGATTTTTCATTGTTAGCATATAGAAATGAAAGTGATTTCTGTGTATTGATTTTGTATTCTGCAACTTTGCTAAATTCACTGATTAGCTCTAGTAATGTTCTGATACTATCTTTAGGGTTTTCTATGTACAGTATCATGTCATCTGCAAACAGTGAGAGCTTTACTACTTCTTTTCTGATCTGGATTCCTTTTATTTTTCTTCTCTGATTGCTGTAGCTAGGATTTCCAGAACTATGTTGAATAATAGTGGTGAGAGTGCGCACCTTTGTCTTTTTCCTGATCTTAGGGGGGATGCTTTCAGTTTTTCACCGTTGAGAATAATGTTAGCTGTAGGCTTATCATATATGTCCTTTACTGTGCTGAGGCAGGTTCCTTCTATGTCCATTTTTGGAAGAGTTTTAATCATAAGTGTATGCTGAATTTTGTCAAAGGCTTTTTCTGCATCTATTGAGATTATCATATGGTATTTATCTTTCAGTTTGTTAATATGGTGTATCACATTGATTAATTTGAGTATATTGAAGAATCCTTGCATTCCTGGAATAAACCCAACTTGATCATGGTGTATAAGCTTTTTGATGTGTTGCTGAGTTCTGTTTGCTAACATTCTGTTTGCTAACATTCTGTTGAGTATTTTTGCATCTGTGTTCATCAGTGATATTGGCCTGTAAAAGTTTTCTTTTTGTGTGTTGTCTTTGCCTGGTTTTGGTATCAGGGTAATCATGGCCTCATAGAATGAGTTTGGAAGTGTTCCTTTCTCTGAATTTTTTTTTTTTTTTTTGGAAACAGTTTTAGAAGGATAGGCATTAACTCTTCTCTAAATGTTTGATAGAATTCTCCTGTGAAGCCATCTGGCCCCTGGCTTTTGATTTTTGGTAGATTTTTTTTTATCACATTTTCAATTTTAGTGCTTGTTACTGGGTTGTTCATAATTTCTATTTCTTCTTGGTTCAGTCTTGAAAGATTGAACTTTTCTAAGAATGTCGATTTCTTCCAGGTTATCCATTTTATTGACATATATTTGTTCATAATAGTCTCTTATAACCCTTTGTATTTCTGCATTGTCTATTGTAACCTCTCCTTTTTCATTTCTAATTTTGTTGATTTGATTCTTTCTTCTTGATGAGTCTGTCTAAAGGTTTGTCAATTTTATCTTCTCAAAGAACCAGCTTTTAGTTTTATTAATCTTTACTATTGTTTCTTTTATTTCTTCTTGCTTATTTCTGCTCTGATCTTTCTTTCCTTTTACTATTTTTTGTGGGGTTTTTGTTGTTCTTTTTCCATTTTGTTTTAGGTGTAAGGTTAGATTGTCTATTCAATGTTTTTCTTGTTTCTTGAGGTAGGATTGTATTGCTATGAACTTCCCTCTTAGAACTGCCTTTGCCGCATCCCATAGGTTTTGAGTTGTCCTGTTTTCATTGTCATTTGTTCCTAGAAATTTTATGATTTCCCTTTTGCTTTCTTCAGTAATCTGTTGGTTATTTAGAAATGTGTTGTTTAATCTCCATGTGTTTGTGTTTCTTACACTTTTCTTGTAATTGATATCTAGTTTCATAGTGTTGTGGTCAGAGAAGATGCTTGATATGATTTCATTTTCTTAAATTTACTGAGGTTTGATTTGTGACCCAAAATGTGGTCTATCCTGGGAAATGTTCCATGTGCACTTGAGAAGAAGGTGTGTTCTTCTGCATTTGGATGGAATGTCCTGAAGATATCAAGGAGATCCATCTCATCTAGTGTATCATTTAAGACATGAGGTGGTAATCCTGTCTGCAGATGATCGGGTTTGTATTTTTGTTTGTTGTTTAGATGAGTACCATCCTGCACAGGGTGGTACTGGTGGTTGGGTGATGCCAGGTCTTGTATTCAAATGGTTTCCTTTGTGTGAGTTCTCACTGTTTGATGCTCCCTAGGGTTAATTCTCTGGTAATCTAGGGTCTTGGAGTCAGTGCTCCCACTCCAAAGGCTCAGGGCTTGATTTCTGGTCAGGAATGAAGATTCTGCAAGTGATTTGTTATGGTATTAAGTGAGAGTAAAACAAATATCCAAAAACAAGAAACCAAAGATGAATCTCAGACAAATAACAGTTATAAAATAAGGCAAATAATAATTAAAGTAATGGAATATATACATATACACCCATGAGCAAAGTCAAAACAGTGCAACAAAAATAAAGTACAATAGACTTACCCAGTGAACAAAGGAAATAAAAAATTATATCTAACAGTTAAGAACAAAAGTAACTAAAGCACGAAGTGGAAAACAAAACTACAAAACTAAAGCAAGGTGTTAAGTGGGGAATAAAGCAATGAAAACAAAACTAACAAATATACTGAGAGGAAAGGAAAGAAAGAATAGATAATCAAAGTTAAACAGAAGTAGATGAAGAGGATTTATATACATTAAAGATTAACTCCAAGGGGAAAAGAACAGTAGGAAAGGCAAAGGAAAAAATGTGGAAAAATATAATAGGTTTAAAAAATTAAAAGTTAATTTATAAAAAAGAGGGAAAATAGGAAGAAGAATAAACGGGAAAAAAAAGGAAAACTGCAAAAGCCCAACATAGAGACAGGGGTTTCCGACAACAATAAAAAATGTGATGGGGGGTGGGGGGGAGCTCAAAAGCTTAGAGTTCATAGTGCCAATAAAATAAAACAAACTACAACAGAGAGGGGAAGAAAAGAAATAAAGGAAAAAATCCAAAATAATCTACAGAACAAATCAAAACATAAAAATAATAAATGTTTTTCTTGAGTCACTGCTGTCAGAGTCCTTTCCCTTGCTGGGAGTCACAGTCCACCTCACCTCCCTAGATGCCCTCCAGTGCTGTGCTGGTCTCTGGACCTGCTGTGGGGCAGCTCAGATTCTAATCTGGTCCTACTCCTGTATGTTCTTGCCTCCAGTGTCTACAGCTATCAACTAGTGCATTTTCTTTTGTGGGAGCTCTCAATGACCTTTTATGTATTCCATAGACACAGAATCTGTCTAGTTGATCCTGGGGATTTAATCTGCAGCTTGTATAGCTGGTGGGAAGGTTTTTGGGTCTTCTTCCTTAGCCACACTGCCCCTGGGTTTCAACTGTGGCTTTATTTCCACCTCTGCATGCAGGTCATCCACTGGGGTTTGCTCCCAAGGCTGCCCTGCAGGACTTGGGTTTGCCCCTGTGAGGGCCAGGTGTGGAGGTGGTGCAGCTGCTTGGGTTGCAGAGGTTCTGGCAGCACCAGGTACTCAGGAGAGTTGGCGGCTAGGGCAGCAAGAAATACAGTGCTCTAGAAGGGTGTGGCAACCAGCACTGGCCAATACACTCCAGTGTTCTTGCCTGGAGAACCCCCCTCCCTGACAGAGAAGCCTGGCAGGCCACAGTCTACAAGGTCGCAGAGACAGACACTCCTGAAGCGATCCTATGCACATAGATGCAAGAGTGTTTTTGCCTGTGGCAGCTCTGCCCCAGTGAGAGTTGAGCGTGAAGGCAGTGCAGCTGCTCGGCTTGTGGGGACCCTGGCGGCGCCAAGTGTGCAGGGACACGCACTGCCTCTGCTGCAGGAGTTATGGCCCTATCAGAGTCTTTTTTTGAGCCTCTTGTAGCTGGTGATCAGAAGGCCCCTTTGGCCAGTCTTTCTCTGTAGCTCTGCCGCTCAGGCACTTAGAGGGCTCCCTTGCCTGGGGTCCTTCTGTTGTTCGGTCCACCAGGCACATAAAAGGGTGCCCTGGGTGGGGTCCGGGTCTGTGGTTCAGTGCATCAGGCATTTGGTGGGTCAGCCTCTCTATTGTTAAGCTGCCAATGCTGATGTGTGTGGCGGGGGGCGGGGGGAGGCTATGGTGATGGCTCCACCCGCTATGAGTGACTCAGCAGTATCGCCTTGCTTCCATGGCTGCCCAGCTTTCCTCCACAGGCATTTCCCACCACAATCTCCTCCCTCATACTCCCTCGATCCATCTTCCTGCAGCCAACAGCAGCCCTCGCCCTGGGACTGCTCCACTTCCTAAACTCCAGCTCCCAGCTGCTGCACCTTCCAGGGGATGTACGTCCCTGTCTGGGGTATGTGTGGCTGTGGCAAGGACTGTCTGATTCTCCTTCCATTTAGGCTGCCACTGATCAGCTGTTTCAGTCTCAGCCTTAAATGTTTCTCCTCTGCCTCAGACAATTGCCTTGATGTGGGGATCAGACCCCTGCTTCAGTTCCCCCACCCGCCGAGGCAGGTCCAGTCCTACTAACACTCCTGTTTTTCCCCCTAGTTAGGAGTCGGGAATGACTGAGTGACTTCATTTCCACTTTTTACTTGCATGCATTGGAGAAGGAAATGGCAACCCACTCCAATGTTCTTGCCTGGAGAATCCCAGGGACGGGGGAGCCTAGTGGGCTGCTGTCTATGGGGCTGCACAGAATCAGACATGACTGAAGCAACTTAGCAGCGGCAGCAGCCTCCATCTTACCAAGCTTTGCATGGGTCTATATGTTCTTTTCCACTGGTCAGGCCCTCCTGTGCGCTCTCAGCTGGTGTTCTGCATGCATTCCGTGTCTGAAGGTGTATTCCTGATGTATCCGTGGGGAGAGATGCACTCCATGTCCACCTAGTCCTCCACCATCTTGTTCTCCCTGCACCCTCACTTTATATTCTTGCCTGGATAATTCCATGGACAGAGGAGCCTGGTGGGCTGCAGTCCATGGGGTCACAAAACACTGGACCTGACTGAGCAACTAACACTTCCACTCCCTTTCTAAGCAGGATTTCTGGGGAGCAAGGCATCCCTTTCTCTCTCTTTCCCTGGTGCCTAGCACAGCAGCATTCTATCCATTTGCTCAGAGGACATTTCCGCAGGCAGCCAGGGGGCTGTGCCTCTCCTTGTCAGTGTTCCTCGTCTATCAGACTGAGGGTGACAACAGGTCCACTGTGACTGCCATAGCATGGCACATCACCCTCGCCTGGCAAACAGTCCCTCCACAAATCAACAACCTTCCTCCTGATGCGAGTTCTCCGAGTGGGAGCCATCTGTTTCGGTTGGGATCTTGACTGATATTTATAACTTGATAAAATATGTTTATAAGTACAGTTTATATAATGTCATTATAAATATGTTTCTTGGGTTTCATAGCTTAATATTTTATTACTACACTGGTACAATTTTTCTTCTGAAAAGTGATGGATTGTGGTAAAGAATCCACCTGCCGATGCAGAAGACACAAGAGAGACAGGTTCGATCCCTGGGTCAGGAAAATCCCTCTGGAGGAAAAAATGGCTGCCCACTCTGGTATTCTCGCCTGGATAATTCCATGGATAGAGCTTGGCAGGCTACAGTCTATGGGGTCACAAAGAGTCAGACATGGCTGAGCACGTGCATACATGCACACACACATGGGGGGGTACTGTGATCATACATTGGCATCTTGGAGGATGAGAAGCCACTTGGTCTTTAAAGAGGATGCTAACCCCTGCCTTGGGCACAGGCAGCCCTGCTTCCTGGCTGGTGAGCAGCTTGTACCCACTAAGCAGGGGAGGAGCCACATGCAGTCTCTGGTTTGACAGAGGACTGGGCACCCAGTGCCTGGCTGGCTGAGCACAGGCACCTTCACCCAGGTTCTATGTGGCAAGGCTGCCGAGCACCAGCCCAGCCCAGGCCAGACAGTGCCCTGGGCCATGCGAGGGGGAGAAGCAGGTCTGCTCGGCGCAGTCAGGGACTGCGCAGCCTGCAGGCAGTTTGCTTCCCTCTGAGGTCTCATCTGTGGGGGACCCACAGCCATCTGAACGGTGCTGACATCCTTGTTAAATATTTAAACTTCATTTGCTGGAGCAGCAGGGAAGATGCAATTAGACTTTACAGGAAAAGATGCTTCCGAGAGCTAGTTTGTGCTGCATCAGGGGACCCTGTACTCTCCCTTCCACGGGGCAGCATCCTCCGGGAGCCTTTGACTCCTCTCAGGCTAGGTTAACAGTTCTCTGGGGATGGGAGACTGGCTGAAGGAGAGGCTCTGAGTCCTGATGGGGATGGGAAAGGGCTAGAGAAGGGGAGGACCACATGCTAGACAGCATGGGAAGAGAAAGTGTTGCACGTGCGGGACAGAGGATGAGATGTGTAGGAAAATAGGTGCTCGCCTTTGGGCGAATAATAGTAGATACTTATCAGTGTTTTAAAATTCATAAACACTTTCATATTCATTCTTATTGACTCCTCAACAGAACTGTGAGGTCAGATTACCAGTTGTAAATCAAATGAGCATAGAGTTTGGGGAAAATTTCCCCAGAGTCTCAAAACTGGTCCTCCCATTCAAGTCTGATGACACCTCTTTCTGGGCCATGATATCAGATCCTCAGCCTCACAGGGTCCAACTCTGTCACATTCTCCAGCCACTGTTGCCACATTCTGCCCAGAAGTTCCTCTCACCCCTGACCCCTGCGGGCAAAGCTGGAAGCATGAGCACCAAGCAGTTGATGTCCAAAGGGGCATCAGGGAAGAAGAAAACAAAAAGGGGCTATAATACAGAAGCTCATGTGAAGACAGAGACTGGACTGATGCAGCCACAAGACAAGGGACACCTGGAATCACCAGGGCTCCTTAACTAATGAAAGAAGGGAGTCAGGAAATAAATGCTTTAAATAAATAAATAAATGATGGATGATTCTGGGGATCTTGACATAGTTCCTAGAGTCTCAGGAAAGCTCACCTTCATTGTCCACGTCTGTGACCAGCTTGATGAATAACATATGCTTACCTTGGGGTCCCTTCTTTTCCTGTTGCTAAATCTGTTTCCTCACTCAATTCTACAACTGAATTGCCTACACATAAGCCCTTGCTTTAGGCTTCCATTTGAGTCTCTTGAGCTAGGACCATCATAATTCCTTCTTCCACCGGTACAGGTGGTAGGGGTGGGAGCAGGGCTGATATAGATGGTTTGAAAATTACTACCTACATCCCCCACCCCTTTCTGAGGCTGCTGTAACAAGTTACTGCAAACTTGGTAGCCTAAAATAACAAATTTATTCTCATTAGTTCTGCAGGCTAGAAGTTCAAAATCAAGGGCCACACTGCCTCTGAATCTATATATGAACCCAATATAGGAGACCTGGGTTTGACCCTCAGGTTGGAAAGATCCCCTGGAGAAGAGAATGGCTATCCACTCCAGTATTCTTGCCTGGAGAATCCCATGGACAGAGGAACTTGGTGGGCTATAGTCCATAGGGTCACAAACAATCAGACATGACTGAGAGACTGTTTCATTTTCAAATAAGGTTACATTCTCAGGTTCTGTGGGTTGGGACTTTGACATATTTGGGGGGCATTGTTCACCCTATATACAATGCCTTTGCAGAAAATGTGGGGATATATAGGCACCTTGAGCTGAGAATATACAGAAGAACTGTACAAAAAAGATCTTCATGACTCAGATAATCACTACTGTGTGATCACTCACCTAGAGCCAGACATCCTGGAATGTGAAGTCAAGTTGGCCTTAGAAAGCATCACTATGAACAAAGTTAGTGGAAGTGATGGAATTCCTGTTGAGCTATTTCAAATCCTGAAAGATGATGCTGTGAAAGTGCTGCACTCAATATGCCAGCAAATTTGGAAAATTTGGCAGTGGCCACAGGACTGGAAAAGGTCAGTTTTCATTCCAATCCCAAAGAAAGGCAATGCCAAAGAATGTTCAAACTACTGTACAATTGTACTCATCTCACATGCTATACATCATGAGAAATGCTGGGCTGGAAGAAGCACAAGCTGGAATCAAAATTGCTGGGAGAAATATCAATAATCTCAGATATGCAGATGATATCACCTTTATGGCAGAAAGTGAAGAAGCACTAAAGAGCCTCTTGGTGAAAGTGAAAGAGGAGAGTGAAAAAGCTGTCTTAAAGCTCAACATTCAGAAAACAAAGATCATGGCATCTGGTCCCATCACTTCATGGCAAATATTTGGGGAAATTGTGCAAACAGTGGCTGACTTTATTTTTCTGGGCTCCAAAATCACTGCAGATGGTGATTGCAGCCATGAAATTAAAAGATGCTTACTCCTTGGAAGGAAAGTTATGACCAACCTAGATAGCATATTGAAAAGCAGAGACATTACTTTGCCAAATAAGGTCTGTCTAGTCAAGGCTATGGTTTTTCCATTGGTCATGTACGGATGCGAGAGTTGGACTGTGAAGAAAGCGGAGCACCGCAGAATTGGTACTTTTGAACTGTGGTGTTGGAGAAGACTCTTGAGAGTCCCTTGGACTGCAAGGAGATCCAACCAGTCCATCCTAAAGGAGATCAGTCCTGAGTGTTCATTGGAAAGACTGATGTTGAAGTTGAAACTCCGATACTTTGGCCACCTCATGCAAAGAGTTGACTCATTGGAAAAGACCCTGATGCTGGGAGGGATTGAGGGCAGGAGGAGAAGAGGATGACGGAGGATGAGATAGCTGGATGGCATCACTGACTCAATGGACATGAGTCTGAGTGAACTCCAGAAGTTGGTGATGGACAGGGAGGCCTGGCATGCTGGGGTTCATGGGGTGGCAAAGAGTGAGACATGACTGAGCGACTGAACTGAACTGAGAATCTCAGGATCTGAAAACCTAGAACAGAGGTCAGGCAAAGAGAAGACGCAAGCGTAGAGAAAGAGCTAGAGGGAGGGAGAAGAGACTGGTGTACAGTGTGCAGTAGTGGCCAAAATGCAAAGCTGAGAAGCTGGATGTAACCAGTGTGTGGGTACCTCTCATGGTACCTAGGCAGGTTGCATAAGTGGGAACCAGGCCCCAACAAGCTGAACCTTAAAACAAATTTAAAAGCTAACTAGATCTCATCCAGGTAACTTTGCACCGTCATGGAAGATGGAATGTACAGGTCTGGGAGTGTAGCAGACTAGATCTGATAATTCAAAATTATCTAGATCCCAATTAACTAGATCTCAAAATCCATGCTCTAAAGGAAATACAAAGGCATTCCTTTCTGGACTAAATGATGACTGTATATTAATGAATTAGAAATACAAGTTTTCCAGGTTTGGTCCAGAGAACAGTACAAGATTGAGAGGCTGGGTGGAAGGGAAAGAAATGAACAAATGAATAGGCTCTAAGTATTGGCTCTCTAGGCACTAGGCACTCAGATATCCAAGTCTAATTAAAAAAATGCTCAACAACTAGATATTTTGAAAGTAATGAATACAGATTATAGGCACATCTGCTATGTACTCTATAGAACTTGGAAAAGCATCAATGTTGCTTGTAGTAAAATCAGCCTGAAAAAGCCACTATTTAATGCTTGCAAAAATGAGGTTGCACTGCTTTTTAATTACATCTTATATTTTCATATGTCAAAGTACATCAGCATTTTTTCCTGGTGGTAGAACATTCTACTGTATAGACTACCATAATTTAATCATATTGCCAAGTATTTAAATTGTAATTTTGTGTATTTTTTCCTACTATAAGCACTACAATGACTGCTTTTAAGTACTTGTCTAATGACATTAATTTTCAAGAGTAGAATTTCTAGGTTAAAAGGGTATGTGTATTTTTTTCCTTTCAAGCCTAATTTTCTTTTATCAGTCAGATGAGGTCTGAGGTGTACAACCAAATAACTTTTGACAAAAGTGTACACCTACTCAAGATATAAATCATTTGACTCACCTAAGAAAGTTCCCTCACAGGCTCTTTGAGTAGTCAACCCCTAACCCTACCTTTCATAGGCAAACGCTATTCTGATTTCTTTCCTGTTAGCTTTGCCTCTCCTTGAACTTCTTAAATAGGAAATCCGCATGGTTTCTCTTTTGTGTCTGACTTCTTTCAAGGAACCTATTTTTCAGATTCAGCCAAACTGTCTTGGGCATCCACAGATCATTCTTTTTTACTTTTATATTTATGCATTTATTGCCATTTTTATTTCACTGTAGCAAAAATGCTGTAATTTGTCTTCTGCTGATTTAATATGGTTGTTTCTTTAAAAAGATTTATTTATTTCCTTAGAGCTGCACTGGGTCTTTGTTGCTGCTCGTGAGCTTCCTCTAGTTGCAGAGAGCGGGGTCTACTCCCGGGCTTCTCACCACAGTGGCCTCTGTTGTTGTGGACCATGGGCTCTAGACCCGTGAGCTCAGTAGTTGCTGCACACGGGCTTAGCTGCCCCACAGCACGTGGAGTCTTCCTGCACCAGGGACTGAACATGTGTCCCCTGCACTGGCAGGTAGGATTCTAAGCCACTGGATCAGCAGGGAAGCCCCATTTTGTTATTTTTATTGTACTCTGTGACTATACAGTCAATCCTCCATGTATGTGGATTTTGCATCCACAGAGCCAACCAACTTTGGTTTGAAAATTTTTTGGAAAAAAAAAAATTCCCGAAAGTCCTAAAGAGCAAAACTTGAATTTGTTGTGTGCTGGCAACTATTTACACAGCTTTGACACTGTATTTGCAACTATTTACCTAGCACTTATGTCGCATTAGGTATAAAAGTAATCGAGATGATTTAAAGTGAAGGATGTGCATACATGTACGCTCAGTCATGTCTGACTCTGTGCACCCTGTGGACTGTAGCCCGCCAGGCTCCTCTGTCCAGGGGATTTCTGAAGCAAGAATGCAGGAGTTGGTTGCCATTTCCTTCTCCAGGGGATCTTCCTGACCCAGAAACTGAACCGACATCTCCAAGATTCTTTACCACTGAGTCAGCTAGGAAGTCGGGGAGCATGCATAGGTTATGTGCAAATACCACCCCATTTTATAGAAGGATTTTGAGCATCCATAGATGTTGGTATCCATGGGGCTTGTGGGACCCGTCTCCCCACAGATACCAAGGGATGACTGTACCACAGTCCCATAATTCTGATTTACAGAGAGGGTACAGGAAAATGGTTAAGTCCTAGAATGCCAGGGTCTAAAAGATCTCCACATCTTTGTCCCTGAAAATAAGTTGGAGATGATCTAATGCCCAAGGGGTTGGGAATTTTCTTGGTACAATTCTGTCGGGTCTCTGAGAGGCTCTGGAAGCTTTAGGTTAATCACTCATTTACAACTTCCTTCTGAGCAAGACAGGGAGTGGAAGAGAGGCTTGGAAAGATGTAAGGGTTGGGCTTTTGGATAATAGTGTTTCTCCCTGCCTGGTAATTTAACAACTCCAATACTCCCAGGGGCAGTAACTCTGGAGGAGGTCGGTTAATTACTGCCAGACTGCAGAATAAAATTTCCACAAGACCCCCGTTCTCTGAGCTGCACTTCATACCAATTAAAAGTTTAATCCAGTGGGACTCTTTCCTGGCAAATTAACATCATGGACTTTGATGAACTGATGCTTTTAATAGACTATGGTATTTTGGTGGACTTAAGTCACAGCTGTCGCTCCTCTCCCCAATGAGGTCAGCAAGGCTAGGTCTGGGGGATTTGGGTCATTGGTACCAGGTGAACCAGGGTGGTGAGGGTGAAGGAGAGTGAAGTTTGGCTAGGAACAGTCCTTTCATTGGGCTCATTCATTTTTGACTAACCTATTTATGATCAGAAGCAGCTGACAGGAATTCAATTATTCTGTAGAAGTTCATTCAATCATTAAGTTCTTATAATGCCAGACACTGGGGACAGGAAGATAAAAATGACTGTTTCTATCTCCAGGAGCTAAGAGTTCAGAGGGAAAAAGACCTCAGACACCTTCCTGCCCCCATATACACATGTTCATAACCCAAATCATGCCCCACTGCCTGATTTCATAGTTATGCCTATGAATCAAAGCTTTATATGTAGAATGTTCTGGTTAAAAACCTACTACAATGGATATTCATTCTAAGTGTCACTCTGCTTTTCTCCTTGGAATTTTAACAAGTACCATGGTATACCCAGCTTTCCTCATGGCTCAATGGTAAAGAATCCTCTGGCCAAAGCAGGAGACTTCATTCAATCCCTGGATAGGGAAGATACCTTTGAGAAGGAAAGGGCAGCCCACTCCAGTATTCTTGCCACAAAAATCCTATGGACAGTGGAGCCTGGAGGGCTACAGTTCACGGGATCACAAAAAGAATTTGACATGACTTAGCAACTAAACAACAATGGTATACCTGCTCTTACCAGCATTGGCAGGTAGAGAATACAGAAACAAGGGGAACTCTGCTTAAGAGTCACTATCCTTTTAGTCTGAAGGGTGCCCTCTTAAAATCTAGAATATTGGATTGCCTTAACTTCAGATGGGGCCCTATCTCCAAATTATTTCTGAGCTCCTCTAAGTATAATAAGATACCAGGAGATTGGGTTGATAATTAGATTGGAAGAGCTCATAGAATTCCAGTTGTCAGACTTTATATAATTTTTTATAGCAGCCTCTATTTTCCAAATAAAAAATCAGACTCGGGTCTAAAGTCATGTTTTCTGCTGCTATAACTTCATCCCATTCCCTCCCATCTTAAAGCTGCAGCAGGGACCTCTCTGGTGGTCCAATGGTTGACTTCATGCTTCTACTGCAGGGGCCACAGGCTTGACCCCTGGACAGGAAGCTAAAATCCCTCATGCTACATAACACAGCCAACATAGAAAAGACTGTAATAAAATGGAGCCATGGACACTACCTCCCTGATAATGAGGTTTGGTGAGGATTGCTACCTAGCTGTCCTTCATTGAGAAGCTGTTGAGGTTCTTAATAAATCCTTAGAGGGGTCTAACTCAGGTCAGGGATCTAGTCAATTATCTAAGAAGACCTTGAGAAATTCTCACTCTTGCCAACAGAAAAATCAAGGGTGTGAGAGTGCCTGGCACCTCCTCAAGCTAAGCTCTCCACATTTTCTGTAGCAGGTGCCCACATGGACACGTAAGTCAGGCTGGATCCAAAAAGTGTGGAACAAATGACCATAAGTACCCTTCATTCCCAAATCCTCACCGTGGGTATAGGTCTGTCATCAGGGAGTTTTTGCCTTAAAATGTCTTGCACAAATGTTGAAATGCATGGTAAACATTCCTCCTCTATCCTAGACTGCTTTCTCTATCCCCGCTTGAATTCATGCAGACCTTTATTTAACAAAACGCCTTCCCCCAGTTTCTCCCATCCTTCTTTTCACGGCTAATTGCTACTTGTTTTTTAAGGCTTAAGTCTTCCAGACTTCTGGGAAGACTAATACCTCCATAGCAGGACTGCATAGCAAATAGTACCACTGTTTATTGATTAAGAGCACTTTTACTCCCCCATGTGTGTCCATGTGACATGATTTGGTCAATGAAACATGATGTGTCACTTCTGGGTAGTAGCATTTAAGTCCCTGTGGCTAATATACCATCCTCTCTGGTTCCCCTGCAACCTCAGTTAATAGTGGAAGCAGGTGTTGATGTGGAAGTTCAGAGTCACATGAAAGAGTGTTACTCTGGATGGTCCCACCAGAGTAGATTTTGACATGAGTGAAAAATGAACTTCTGTCGTTTAGAGACCCTAAGATTTCAGAGCTGATTGCTACTACAGCATGAAAGTGAAAGTGAAGTCGCTCAGTCGTGTCTGACTCTTTGCGACCCCATGGACGTAGCCTACCAGGCTTCTACGTCCATGGGATTCTCCAGGCAAGAATACTGGAGTGGGTTACCATTTCCTTCTCCAGGGGATCTTCCTGACCCAGAGATTGAACCCCAGTCTCCCGCATTGGAGGCAGACACTTTAACCTCTGAGCCACCAGGGAAGCCCTACATAGCGTATCCTGCCTGCTACGTGGCATGTGCATGCTCAGTTGCTGAGTTGTGTCCCACTCTTTGCAAATCCCATGGACCTTAGCCGGCCAGGCTCCTCTGTCCATGGGATTTTCCCGGCAATAATATTGGAGTGGGATGCCATTTCCTACCCCAGAGGATATTCCTGACCCAGGGATCAAAACTGTGTCTCCTGCATCAACAGGCAGATTCTTTACCAGTGCACCACCTGCTGCTGCTGAGTCACTTCAGTCGTGTGCGACTCTGTGCGACCCCAGAGACGGCAGCCCACCAGGCTCCCCCATCGCTGGGATTCTCCAGGCAAGAACACTGGAGTGGGTTGCCATTTCCTTCTCCAATGCGTGAAAGTGAAAAGTGAAAGTGAAGTCGCTCAGTCGAGCCCGACTCTTCGCGACCCCATGGACTGCAGCCCACCAGGCTCCTAAGTCCAAGGGATTTTCCAGGCAAGAGTACTGGAGTGGGGTGTCATCGCCTTCACCGGTGCACCACCTAGGAAGCCTCTATTATGTAGTATCAGACTCCAAATATTCTAAGCAGGTATCAACAACTCATTGTCTTACCTCCTGTGGCTGCCACTTTGAGTCGCCCATTCATGTTTTTATTTCCCAAAACACCGCAAGCCTGTTGTATCTGTTACAAATTTTGAAAGCTCAGTCACTTAATACATTAATGTTTTAACTGGTGCTCACATCAAATACAGTATAGGTTGGGACCGCACTCTAAGCTTAGAGCTGTACCATCTGAAACACTTGCTCTTTGGCATTACTGTGGCTGGAGAACGAAGAGGAAAAAGCATCAGACGTTTATATCAATACATATTAGATCCATTCATTCCATTGGCCAGAAATTGTCCCAACCGAATTGCAAGGGAGGTTGAGAATATGAGGAGCACATGGACTATTTGGGGGAAGCCCGCTGTCTCTAGTTCGCCCACTATCTGTCCTGGTAGAATCCCATGGTCTCTAGTGTAGCCACTATCCACCCTGGTGGAAGCCTGATGTCTCTAGTTCACCCATTATCCATCCTTTGCTGAAAAGTTGGGGGTTCAGGAGGAGGGATTACACCCCTGTAAAGCTGGAAGCAAAGTGTTAAAATCCTTGAAATCCTCGGCTAGCCTCATTCCAGGAGTTTCTTCCTGTTCCCTTGGAACCCATCTGCTAATGTCTCCTGTAAATATCCTCTCCTTCCCAATGAAGTTCATTGGATGCTCACTCTTTATCCCACGTGGTATCTATTTTGCTTTCTCAAAGTCTGTGCAAAGACGGGAGGTACTGATTCTCATGCCTAAATGGAACCATCTGTCACAGTCTCCACTCAAAGCAGAGCAAGACTCTGTGGGGGGCCCTCTGGGGCACTGAAGCCCTTCTGTGTCCTTAATTTCTTGTCCCTAGGAAAAAAGCTGCCAGCCTCCTAGACCTTCCTTGAGGCCCAAATGGGCCTCCACCCTTTGGTTGGATTGGTTACTAATTAAGAGAGTGAGTGAAGACAGAACAATAGTGCAGGATGGGGCTGATCTTGTTCCTCCCTGCTGCTGCTGCTGAGTCGCTTCAGTCGTGTCTGACTCTGTGCAGCCCCATAGAAGGCAGCCCACCAGGCTCCATCATCCCTGGGATTCTCCAGACAAGAACACTGGAGTGGGTTGCCATTTCCTTCTCCACGTTCCTCCTTGGGGGATGTGAATAACAATTTGATAGACACTTGAGTTCTTCTACAGGAACTAAGGCCCCACTCAGGTGGAGGAAAGTAACTTCAGGCTTAGCACAATCCCAGACTGGTTGAAAGCAGAAGGCTTATGACTGGTAACAGGGGAGTGTTCCAGGAATTTCAACCAGTCAGAGGAGGGTTACACACCCTGCAATCCTATAAACACTTCTTCCCTGAAATCCACCAGGTCTTCTGAGGATGAGTCACTGGTTCTCATTTATTGGACCCACAGTAAACCATTCTCTGATCCAAACTCCAACACTTCAGTTTGCTTGGCCTCCTGTGTATTGGGCACATGAACTTCAGTTCGACAACACCCTCTTAATAAATTACAGAACATTTAAAATTGATTTTTCCAAAGTTGAATTAGATCAACAAAATCCTCTCTTACTAGTTGTTTCTAAATCAAAGGGAATTGATAGAGAGTTTGGCTTTTCCTTTAGAGCAGGTGTTAATGAACTGTCTCAATGCAGTCTCAAACTACTCATCTGCTTTTGTATTTTTATTAGAACATAGCCACAGCTATTCTTCTAGGTACTGATGTGGTTGCATTTGGGCCACGATGTTATGATGAATATTTGAGACACAGACCAATTATCTGGCCCTTTAAAAAATAATTTGTGACCTTTAGAATAAACTCAAAGGAGTGTTTTCTTTGTATCAGTTCAGTTGCTCAGTTGTGTCCGACCCTTTGTGTCCCCATGAATCCTAGCACGCCAGGCCTCCCTGTCCATCACCAACTCCTGGAGTTCACTCATTCTTGCGTCCATCGAGTCATTGATGCCATCCAGCCATCTCATCCTCTGTCGTCCCCTTCTTCTCCTCCCCCCAATCCCTCCCAGCATCAAAGTCTTTTCCAGTGAGTCAACTCTTCACAAGAGGTGGCCAAAGTACTAGAGTTTCAGCTTTAGCATCATTTCTTCCAAAGAAATCCCAGGGCTGATCTTCAGAATGGACTGGTTGGATCTCCTTGCAGTCCAAGGAACTCTCAAGAGTCTTCTCCAACACCACAGTTCAAAAGCATCAATTCTTCGGTGCTCAGCCCTCTTCACAGTCCAACTCTCACATCCATACATGACCACTGGAAAAACCATAGCCTTGACTAGATGGACTTTAGTTGGCAAAGTAATGTCTCTGCTTTTCAATGTGCTATCTAGGTTGGTCATAACTTTTCTTCCAAGGAGTAAGCGTCTTCTAATTTCATGGCTGCAGTCACCATCTGCAGTGATTTTGGAGCCCCCCAAAATAAAATCTGACAGTTTCCACTGTTTCTCCATCTATTTCCCGTGAAGTGATGGGACTGGATGCCATGATCCTTGTTTTCTGAATGTTGACCTGACTTATTCTTTGCTTTTTATCGCTTCTCTTTTCACAGCTCTTTGTAAGGCCTCCCAGATAGCCATTTTGCTTTTTTGCATTTCTTTCCCATGGGGATGGTCTTGATCCCTGTGTCTCCTGTACAATGTTGGAGAAGACTCTTGAGAGTCCCTTGGACTGCAAGGAGATCCAAACAATCCATTCTAAAGGACACCAGTCCTGGGTGTTCTTTGGAAGGACTGATGCTGAAGCTGAAATTCCAGTACTTTGGCCACCTCGTGCGAAGAGCTGACTCATTGGAAAAGACTTTGATGCTGGGAGGGATTAGGGGCAGGAGGAGAAAGGGACAGATGATGAGATGGCTGGATGGCATCACTGACTCGATGGACATGAGTTTGAGTGAACTCCGGGAGTTGGTGATGGACAGGGAGGCCTGGCATGCTGCAATTCATGGGGTCACAAACAGTTGGACATGACTGAGTGACTGAACTGACTGAGCTAACTGACTTATTCTTGAAACTCTCTAAACCCCCACCCCGTGTAGCCCCCCTGAAAACTCCGTTTTCACTGCCTTTCATGTTTACTGTGACTGGGACTAGGCGGCTTCCATCTGCTTTGTGGCTTCATCTGCAGGCCTTGCTCATGATAGGTACCCAAGACATTTGTTGAATGCCTGAGCCTTAACATTATCTCATCAAGGTCTGGCCTGTGAAAGTAGTTGCCTTCCATTTATTTATTTATTTTTTTCATGGAAATAGAGGCACTGTGGGAACCACTGTAATGAAGACTGCTTCGAAGGATACTTTCAGATGGGAATGGGTTACCAGTTAACTGAATACAGTTCCCTGCAGCCCCAAGGACAGCAGCTAGAATGCCCCGGCCAGGGGCCTTCAGTGGCCACAGTACAATGATCATTTTCTGTGCATTGCTTGATGTGTAAAAGGGATGGGAAAGCTGACTTAGAACTGAACACAGGAGCCAGGGACATGCCAACACCCCGATCTAACTAGGGTACCCTGATGACCCCAGAGCCATTCTGTGATGAAAGCTCCTCTTACAAATGACTGATAAGAAGCAAAAGAGTTGGACCCTGTGGAAGGGAAGGCTGAGAGAGAAAGGAGGATAGTCTGGAAGATAAAAGAGAGCCATCCCCTTTTGCAAACTTGGCTGCCATCTCTACCTCCAAACAAAGTATAACGACCAAAGAAGTCATTTGGATTTTTCTGTAATGTCTTATGGAAAAACCTAAATGAACTTTTTGCCCAACCCGGTAGTTCACTGAGACAGGCTCTTCCCTGAGCTCTACCTAAGCCTCCACATGTCAGGGCTGTAATTACTTCTCTCCTTCACAGGCCTTGACATTCACAGAGCCCCACTTTCTGAGTTCACCTCCAACAGCCCAGACAGCCCCCTGGAGTTCCTTTACTTGTTCAAACATGCATTTTCTGAACACAAACGTGTATCACATTTAATTAAAACATATTGCCTATCACCAGGGAATAAGGATGAATAAGACAATCCTTCCTAGAGAAAGCCTACAGTTTTACATTGAAGTTTGCAAACTGGTCCAGCTCCCTTGGTGCTGGATGATTTGCTCACTCTGGATAAATTCTGCAGAGCTTCACTATAACCGCTCCCCACCTCCATCAAAAGGACCACAGGAAGGAATGGATGCTAGACTTGCTGTGTGACCTTGGTCATCTATACCTGGTCCATACACATTTCTCTGGGGTCAAGTCTTTGTCATTCTTCACAATTTACTCACGTCCTGAGAGGTATACCCTTAGCAAAGCTGATCTTTCTCCTCTCCCCACAATAAGACTTGCTCTGAAATTTAAATTGGGGAGGAATTTTTGAAAAGAACATCCCTGAATAAAAATTAATAAAAAACAAACAGACTTCCCTGGTGTCCAATGGTTAAGACATCCCTATCAAGCTTCCAACATTTTTCACAGACCTAGAACAAATAATTTCACAATTCGTATGGAAATACAAAAAGCCTTGAATAGCCAAAGCAATACTGAGAAAGAAAAATGGAACTGGAGGAATCAACCTGCCTGACTTTAGGCTCTACTACAAAGCCATAGTCATCAAGACAGTATGGTACTGGCACAAAGACAGAAATATAGACCAATGGAACAAAATAGAAAGCCCAGAGATAAATCCACGCACCTATGGACACCTTATCTTTGACAAAGGAAGCAAGAATATACAATGAAGAAAAGACAATCTCTTTAAGAAGAGGTGCTGGGAAAACTGGTCAACCACTTGTAAAAGAATGAAACTAGAACACTTTCTAACACCATACAAAAAAATAAACTCAAAATGGATTAAAGATCTAAACAAGACCAGAAACTATAAAATTGCTAGAGGAAAATATAGGCAAAACACTCTGACGTAAATCACAGCAGGATCCTCTATGACCTACCTCCCAGAATACTGGAAATATGGTACTGGCACAAAGACAGAAATATAGACCAATGGAACAAAATAGAAAGCCCAGAGATAAATCCATGCACCTATGGACACCTTATCTTTGACAAAGGAGGCAAGAATATACAATGGATTAAAGACAATTTCTTTAACAAGTGGTGCTGGGAAAACTGGTCAACTGCTTATAAAAGAATGAAACCAGAACATTTTTTAACACCATATACAAATTAACTGATTAAATGTAAGACCAGAAACTATAAAACTCCTAGAGGAGAACATAGGCAAAACAGTCTCTGACATACATCACAGCAGGATCCTCTATGACCCACCTCCTAGAATATTGGAAATAAAAGCAAAAATAAACAAATGGGACCTAATTAAACTTAAAAGCTTCTGCACAACAAAGGAAACTATGACCTAGGTAAAAAGATAGCCTTCAGAATGGGAGAAACTAATAGCAAATGAAGCAACTAACAAACAACTAATCTCAAAAATACACAAGAACTCCTGCAGCTCAGTTCCAGATTATTAGATTTTAACAGAGGAATTTTGAATTCTCTAACTGTTCTGTGTCATGGCAATGATCTCCCTAGCTCCCCTCACTTACACTGGTGTAGATTGTACTGTCCCTCATTACAACTTGGGTCAGATACCTGAGGGTTTTTCAATTATCTGGATTTCAGTTGTCTGCACATCAGGTATTTTTTTGCTGAGAACATATTAATCTGTCTCCTCTGTCAACTCCATAGAAAATAATTAGTGACTGTGGGGTCTGACATGGTCACACTTAAAATTAATTATTTTGTGTGTTACCTGGATTTAATGCCTTAAAAAATATATTAACCAGAGTCTTCACTTGGGCCATTATTCTAGAAACCAAGGGTCTGCTCCCTTCTCTAGTTCTTTCTGTTTTTCTAGGTTTTCTGTGTCCAACAAATGCATTAATTATCCTTCACACCTCATGTGTGATGACCATCTCTTGGATGTCCTGCCTCAAAGAATTCCTCTATTTGCAATTTTTGATCTATAAAGTCAAAGTGGCAGAGCCTCAGCTGCCGTGTTGTTCAAAATAGCCCAACTCCTTTGGCTAATGTATTTTCCAAAAGCATGTTTTCAAGTAAAGCAGGACCATCTTTCCCCCTATTTCCTAGATTTGGAATCTAACATGAGATAAAGTTGGTCCTTAATGTGGCTGGAGGGCTGATATCTGAATCTATAATCTTCTACTTACTATGAAAAGACCCTGATGTGGGAAAGACTGAAGGCAAGAGGAGATGGGGATGACAGAGGACAAGATAATTGGATGGCATTACTGACTCAAAGAACATGAGTTTGAGCAAGCTCTGAGAGATGGCAAAGGACAGGGACGCCTGGCGCGCTGCAGCCCATGGAGCGTAGTCCACTCCGCAAAGAGTCAGACATGCCTGAGTGACTGAACAACAGCTTACTATGAAATCTAAGAAACAGAGGAGACGGTTTATAACAAGGGAGAATGAATGGAGCCAACAAGTTGGAGAAAGAAAGAGTCATCAAATATACTTTGTTTCAGTTTCAGGTCTTCATTCCAAAAGAATGCCTGTGTCTTGTCTTAAGATTTTATAAGATGTACAATAATACATTTAGCCTTGCAAGAAATGTCCATATGGCTTCATATTGCTCTAGTTCTTGTCCGTTGTTTCCTTTCAACCTATTATACCACCTGCTTCCTGAGCTGAGCCTGGGCTGAGTTTGTGCATTAAGCTTAGCCAATGTTTCTCACTGTGCAATCACTGCTGGCACAGAAATACATAGCTGAGTCCTGTGGCTCCGTAGGTTGGATCTTCAGACTACAAGGTGAGTTTGAGGGGCACTCAGCTGAAAATCTCTTCTTGGGCATCTCTTTATCATCCCAGACTTTATCATTTTGGAAGGAAATCAAGAACTTGAACTCTTTTGCCAGGATCTGCTGATACCAGAAAACATAAATATGTCCTTTTTTGGGGACACAATACATTTCCACTTCCAGTCCTTTCCCTTGAACCAGGTGCCCTGGAGTCTGGGTGACTTCTGCCTCAAGGAAACCTGTGAGGAAAGCACACAGAAGTTGGAGACTTAGCCCTGGAGGGCCTCTGATGACCTGGATGAAAGGCTGAGAGCAGGGCACTGGCCAGATCAAAACAGGGACTCACCTGCACCCAGGAGACAAAGGACCGTGAAGCAGGTGAGTGTGGGGCTCATGGCAGCATCAGGAAAAGGGCAGAAGCAAGCGGGTTTCTCTGATGCTCTTTCATCCCCTGTGAGCGGCTCTTCTGTGATGTGATCACTTCCTGGAACCCAGTGAAATTTACATAAAGATGTTTGCTTTTGCCACAAAGAAGTCACTCCTTTAGATGCCATCTTCAGCTTTCTTATGGTGTATTTCTACTCTATCTATGCTTATAAAACTATTCCTCTACAGATTAGTATGATATATTTACTAGGACAAAAACTTATTTTTTGAAATTATTTTGTTATTTATTTTTGGCTGTGCTGGGTCTTCATTTCTGGGGGGGTGGTTTCTCTAGTTGTAGAGGATGGGGGCTACTCTCGAGTTGCAGTGCATGGACTCTCATTGCGGTGGCATCTCTTGTTGCAAAGCATGGGCTCAAGAGTGTGTAGGCTTCAGCAATCGCAGCACACGTGCTCAGTAGCTGCATTTCCTGGGCTCTAGAGCACAGACTCAATAGTTGTGGTGTATGGGCATCGCTGCTCTGCAGCATGAGGGGTCTTCCCACATCAGGGATCGAACCCATGTCTCCTGTATTGGCAGGTGGATTGTTTACCACTGAGCCACCAGGGAAGCTCCCAAACTTAACTTTTTTCTCTGCCTGCTTGATCTCGTTGAAGCATTTGACAGCATTGACTATCCACTAGGTCCTGGAAATTTCTCTTCCCTCAGTTTCATTCACATCATCTCCCATCAGATTTACCATTTCCTATCTATAATGTTATTAAATGCAGTCACCAGAACCTAAATCTACCCATTAAATTTAGAATCCTACTCTGTACAAGTGAAAAAATAGAATATAGGAAACAAGTGTACTCAGTCTTTGGAAAACAGCCAGCACAAGACTGATTCTTCTGAAACGAGAAAAAAATGGGGGAAAATCTGTACACAGTGAGGAAGGATGGTGCGGACAGCCAGCCCCAATGCTGGGAAAGATTGAAGGTGGGAGGAGAAGGGGACGACAGAGGATGAGATGGTTGCATGGCATCACCGACTTGATGGGCATGAGTTTGAGTGGACTCCGGGAGTTGGTGATAGATAAGGAAGCCTGGCGTGCTGCAGTCCATGGGGGTCACACAGAATCGGACACGTAACAAGTGTGGAGGAAAAACAGAAGGTAAATGTTGTGATGAGATAGAAGATACAGGGAACAAAAGCAACTACAATTTGGGAAGAAGACTACCAGGGAGGAAGAAGCTACACAGAAAGCTCCAGAAAGCTTTGTAGGGATCATAGTAAACTTGACTCAGGAGTAGTCTGTGTCTCTGCAGAACGGTACTAACAAACATCAGAGAGAAAGCACGGAAAAGATTCACCAGTACCCTCGGAACGGCCATGCTTTTGTCCTGGGACAAAATGAGGCTCAAGCAGGGGTTGGCAAATTATAACCCAGGGCCTGGCCACCTGTTTATGTGAACACTTGTACTGGGGCGAAAGGAACCTCCAGGATGACAGCTTGAGGAGCTCTGAATACCTCATTTTCAAAGAAAACGGCATGATGGCTGAACATTTAGAAACAAGCATTTGTAGCCTCTGAAAATTGTTCCAAGAGCATACAGCAAGTGGAGAAACAGTTACTCAAGAAAATCTTCTAAATCTTGGGAGAAGCCACGTGAGTCTGTGTCACTGAGCCGTTGCTCTTGCCATCGCCCTGTGATAGACGCTTTAGCCCAACGGGATGCGGTCCAGAACCAGGATCCCCGAGTTTCTCCTGGGGAGGGGCCAGCTGCCAGCAATGCGCCTCCCCTCCAGATCTGTGGTGTAGAAACCTATTCCTGGCCAGTCCAGCCCAGAGGTCTGTGTTCCCTCCTTCCACCAGCACTTAGTCAAAGGGCGAACTCTGTTCCAGAAATGGCAGGCCAAGAACACAGGCCCCAGTCTTCCTCTTTCTGACTTGCCCATAGGGTGGAGGTTCCATTGGGGGCAAGTAGAGAAGACCCCACCCAGGGACCCACTCAGAGAGCAGAAGGGTGTGTTTCCAAGAGAAGCGAGCCACTGTCCCTGCCCCCACGGTGAGCAGCAGGCCAGGAGGACACAGAGCTTCAGAGCTCTACTGCGACTTAAGGAAGGGCAGCCGAAGCGCTGCGTTTCTTCCTTCCTTGCTTTCTTCCTCTCTTTTCCTCCCCTTCCTTCCCTCCCTCTCTCCTTACAAGGTCAGATCTCCATCCCAGCCAGATGGCCTCCCCAGCCTCCTTGGCTTCCTTCCCATTTCCCCTCAACAGGCATTTTCTCTAAAAAAATATTGTTTCTAGAACTAATCTTGTACACCAGTTGAGTGCAGCATCTTTTCTTAACTATACACACAACCTAGTTTAGAATGTGTCCGTATGGGGGACAGTGTTGAGAGATTAATAACTTCCGTTGATGATGAACAGGGAAGTCTAGCGTGCTGCGATTCATGGGGTCGCAGAGTCGGACACAACTGAGCGACTGAACTGAACTGAACTGAACTGAACTGAACTGAACTGAACTGAACCTTCCTTACAGGCCCTTAGGTACCGAAACAGTTTGTGCCACTCCCCTCTCCACTTTTTAATCTTTCGTTCCTTTATCTCCTTTCGTTGGCTCATATCACCTTTCATCTGGGCCTGAAATGAGATGAGCCTGTGGTCTTCATTTCTTCCCTCTTTTTATTCAAGAGAAAGTGGAATGTTTGCGGAAGCAAAAAGCAAACAGTTGGCAGCTCATCTGCTGCCCCCTGGTGGAATTCTTTGGCCATTACACTCAAGATGCGTCTGTTCTCTAGACTGTACCACGGAGCCATAAAACGTGAGCGGCCCTAAATTAATCTAGGCCCAACATCTCCTTTTATAGAAGAAAAATTTGACATCTGGGTAGATGAATAAAGAGACAAAGGATTTAACCACTCACAAGAAAAGCAGTGCAAATGCATGGTGGGTTAAGAAAGAAGAGAGTAAAACATGGAAGTTAGATGTGGGGTGGCTCAGATGCCAGTTTTCAGCGTCTCTGATTTTTACCTAACATCATCAGAATTGGATCTAGGGCAGTACTTCTTGGTCTCTTGATTAAAGACTTGGACACCTGTGATATTGATGACTGTGTGCAGTTATGTAACACATTATTGCATAGTAAGAATATCTGTGTCTTTCAGCATTAAAACAGGGACACAGCATTAAAACGCTCTCATCTTCTAAATCAGGCATCTCAGAGCTAGCAGATGCCAATTCCTTTCTGCACTGATGAGCTTTATTCATTAATGCACCACTTATTCAGTCAGTCACCATAAATATTTCAACCTAGTAAAGGATGTAAGACATATACTGGCTTTCAGAAAGCTGTTCATAGTAGAGTGCAGAAATCTCTTTTCTTTCAAACAAGCTGTGGTATTTGGTATTTTTATTAATATTAAAAAGATAGGGCAAATTCTAGTAATTTTAATACATCTTCCACAGTGCTGCTTCTCAGTTTTGACATGAGACCTATTGGTGCCATGTAAATGGTCATAGGTGGATTTATATCAGGAAGAATAGATAGAGCCACTGTGCGTAATGCAGGTCCCAGGCAATTCACGTGCCTTCAAATCTGGCATAAAGTTTTAGCAGTTCTAATTTTCCCTGGGCTTCCCTGGTGGCTCAGTTGGTAAAGAATCTGCCTGCAATGCAGGAGATCCAGCTCAGTGCAGGAGACTCACCTTAGTGCTGGAGACCTGGGTTCAATCCCTAGGTTGGGAAGAGGAGAGGGAAATGGCAACCCACTCCAGTATTCTTGCCAGGGAAATCCCATAGACAGAGGAGCCTAATGGCCTACAGTCCATGGGTTGGCAAGAGTCAGACACGCCTTAGCAACTAGACCACCACCATCAATTTTCCCTCCTTGATAAGAAAACAGTGAGACTGCATTCACACACTTATGAGGGCAATTTCCTCTAATGGCAAGACTTCAGGGGAGTGGTGCTACCTCTTGCCTGGGTCTGTCCTTAAACATGTTTCTGAGTCAGCCACTCAGACTTTAAAAGTAACAGCTAAGAAAAAAAGATTCTATTACTCTACTGAAGAGAACAGAAGGGGTGATCCAGGGAAATTACCACCAACTGAATGTCGGGTAAGAGTAACCGCTTTTCCACTCCTGACATAACTGTTAATGGTTTTTGTAGGTTTAGATCCAACTTCTATCTATGGAGGAGATAATGACAGCCTTAAACCACTTCCTCTTGTGGTTGCCAGAGGGGAGGCAGGTTTAGAGGAGACTCGGGGCTCTAGGAAACAGAGGTTTGTGAACAGAAAGCAGGGAAGGCTTCAGCTCTGTGTCTCTGCTGCTGGCACAGAGATACACGGCTGAGTCCCCAAGGCCTGCCGAGCGGAGGTCAAGAGAGCAGAAAGAGGTGTTAGGCCGGCTGGACTGGAAGTTTGCAGAGGTGTTTTCTTCCTTGGTGACGTCCTTATCATAGTAGTACAGCAGCAGTTTTGGTCCTTGGCTTGGCTTCTGCTGGTACCAGTACATGGCATCATGGTTCATATTCTGAAACAGCTCAGGGTCACTGGTTTTCCCAGCCCAGTAACCAGGTATCTTGGGTTCTGAACGACCATGGCTCCCACGTGACCTGTGGAAGAGGAGGAAGATATAGAGGCAGAGTTCGGGAGAGTCATGTTGTTGCCGTAGATGAAAGGCACAGAACTGGGGACAAGCTTTAGTTAGAGACGTCCTTCCTGACCAGGATTTACCTGCTCCCAGGAGACACAGGGCCACACAGGGGAGAAGCCTGGGCTCCATGGTAGGGCTGGGCCAGGAAGGAGACCTCTGTTCCAGACTCTGGTCTCTGGGTTGAGAGACAGGCAGGTCTGCCTGTGACGTCAATGTCACCAGCACAAGGATGCCCTCACTGATAATGGACACAGCTTCCTGCTTGACAGGGGCATCTGGGCTTGGCTGGACCCGGTATAAGGTAGACGTGATGTTCCCTTATCTGCCCCTGTTCCTCCATCTGCCCCATTTCCTCCTAGCCTCTCCCTCTCACTCCTCATTTCTTTTTTCCTATAAGATAGTTCAGAGGTTCCTCAGCACATGAATGTGTGAGCTGTGCTAAGTCGCTGGAGTCTTTGCGACCTCATGGACTGCAGCTCACCAGGGTCTTCTGTCCATGGGATTCTCCAGGCAAGAGTACTGGCGTGGGTAGCCACTTCCTGCTCCAGGGGATCTTCCCAACCCAGGGATCAATCTCACATCTCTTGCATCTCCTGCACTGGCAGGTAGGTTCTTTACCACCAGCAACCTGGGAAGCCCCCAACACGTGAATAGCTTTTGCTAAAGTCTTCTTGAGATAATGTCTTTGTGTTTTGCCCTCTGCATCACAGATGGGTGTCTGATGTTTGCAAACTATTCTCTCCTCACCATGCAGAAATCAGGCCCTGGAATCCCTCTATTTATGACCACTTTTCAGAGAGCATCAAAGAAATTATCTATACCTTTTAGCCGTCAGTGACAACAGAGTGCCTCCTTATGGCCAGTAGAAATGTGCCTAGAAGCAGCCTTCCTACCCTGGTCTGACAAACCTGGGCGAAGGGTGAGGGTGAGACACATCAGGGCTTAGAGATGTATCCAGTCCCTCATTCCACTCTGACTGCATCTGGAAGCGTCAGGCCGCCACGCCAGTGACTCAGCCTCACCAAGATGCGGAGCCCCAGTGCAGACACTGGACCTGACCTCACAAATGGTTGGGATGGGCTGACACACGTTAGCATTTAGCACTAACCTGTGCTTTTTATGTTAGAAAAATCAGACCCTATAGATAAAGGAAAATTATCCTGATGATAACTGACCTGGTTATTCCACTCAAAAATGAGGTTTTCTTAAGTATTTGATAATGGATGTGTGCTAGACAAATGTAACTTAAACTTATCATCTCCATTATCAGGGAGCAAACTAAAAGAGTAAATGCATCTTGATTCACGATTTTTATTTCTATCAGGACACTTGTTTGTGATGTAATAAGGAATATAAAGATGTGGCTACAATCAGCATCACAATTCCTTTTAGATCAGAGCACCAAGGTAGGCAAGAAACCCACTGTGGTTTACATCAGGGTAAGACACACACACACACACACACACACACACACACGTGTGCATGTGTGCACAAGAGTGTAGATTTGCATATGGATTGGGAGTTTGGGACTAGCAGATGCAAACTGTATAGAATGGATAGACAAAAAGATCCTACTGTGCGGCACAGGGAACTTTATTAAATATCCTGTGATGAAGCTTAATGGAAAGAATATGAAAAAGAATGTATACATATATATGTGTGTGTGTGTGTGTGTGTGTAACTGAGTCACTGCTGTACAGTAGAAACTAACACAACATTTCACATCATCTATTCTCCAATAAGCTAAATTAAAGCAAATAGATTTGCATAGATTGAGTTCTGTGTGAGGAGCCCCAGGAGTCTCCCAAATCATGGACATCCCCAGTTAAATTTTTAAAAAATATTCTTGAGTTTCAACGGCTAACTCCAGTTCTTCCCCTCCTCTCTTCCTTGGGGAGACGGCACAGGGAAAGACTTCTGTTCAGGGCTGCCTGACTTGAGAGGAGCGGATAGGATGTGGTTTTGCACAGCAAGGACATAACTCTGAAGCACTGTGTCTCGGCTGCTGGCACAGAAATAAACTCCCGAGTCAGCCAGCTCTGCAGAGTGGACGTTCAGCGCAGAAGACGTCCCTTCCGTCCTTGCTGCTGTGAATCGGCCTTTGGGCATCCCTGAGTTGTCCTGCACAAACTCTCTTAGGAAGTAAATCAGAAGCTTCAGTCTTTCCCCACAGCATGGGGAAGGTGGGGGGTGGGGGGGGGGGAGAGAATTATGTCCAGAAATAGGGTCACAGCTCTGATTCACAGCCTGTTTCTTCTCTACGACCCTGTGGCTGGGGGACTGGGCGACTTCAGCTGATATGTATCCTGTGGGAGAAAACAAGAACATACGTGACAGGAATAGGCAGGAAAAGCGCCCAGGGAGATGTTCGTGTTTCTGAGGACTCACTTGCTCCCAGGAGACACAGCGACGCTAAGCGGAGAAGACTGGAGAGCATGGCAGGATCCAGATGAAAATGAGAGCTTTCCCAGATGAGGGCTCTTGTGTGTAGGAGCAGAAATGAAAGCAGATCCATGTCCCAGGGGCCCTGTGCGGTGTGGGCTGGCACTGACATCACCCTGAGAGCAGGCGTCCACTGTCTCAGTGGCTCCCTCTAGGGAAACAGAAGCAAAGAAGAAAGCAGGCTTATTTTTCCCCAGAGAAGGCTGCCTCTGAGGGGTGATCTGACACCAAAAAAATTGGCCTGTTTATGCATTTAACTAGGTATTGACCTCAGGTTATAGTCCACGGGATCACAAAGAGTCGGACACGACTGAGCAACTTCACCTCACCTCACCTCACCTCATATGGGTTCAACCTTTGCCTCTGTGGTTACCTTGCTTCTTCTTCTGTTTGTATCAAATCTCCTCTGCCTCCCTCTGATAAAAATACACATGGTCTCATTAAGGCCCAGCTGGCTAATCCCAGATAAATGCCCCTTCTCAAAATCTTGACTGAATCACATCTATAAAGTCCATTTTTGCCAAATAAGGCAATATCCACAGTTCCAGGAATGAATATACGGGCATCTTTCGAACGGTGGGGTGGGCCAGAGGTCATTATTCGGCCTGCCACACAACACAAAATGTTCTGCCGATCATTTGGGAAGTTTTACAGGTGTCATTTCCCCATAATACTAAGTGAATCAAGTTGAGCCCTTTGTATCTGAATCTGCCACACATTCTCTTCCCTGTTAAGCTTCAGTGTTTGTCAGCTTGCAGCAGCTAGCGATGGCAGAGTCAGTGGCCCCAGTGTGCATGGTGGTGAGGAGACAGAGGGGAGCCTCAAAGAAGCACTGGGCCAGCCCTGGTGCTGGAGTTCTGCACTGCAGGCTCCTACTCAGCCTACATTGCGCTGCCCGATGTTCAGGAAGCACTGGAGTGGAGACCAGGAAGCAGCAGCTGAGTCTGGATCTGTCTGAGTGCTCTGAGCCTGGGGAACAAGGACAATGAACAGCAACATCCCTTGTTGGTTTAGCAGGGACTCTGGAGACCCAACACTGGAGAACTTATTTCCTACGAGTTGTAAAGATACTATGGTTCCTCCCTACCTTTCATCCAACTTCCCCTGTTGTAAACATCATGCATAAGCATGATTCTTTGCTCAGAACCAAGGATTTAACATATGCACAAGTCAGCTACAGGCTAAACTCTGATTTCCTTCCTTTTTCTACTGTTCTGTTCCAGGATCTAATCCAGGACACCGGAGAACATTTGGATGACCTGTCTTCTTAGACTTCTTCAAGCCGTGAGGGTTTCTCAGGCTTTTCTTACTTTGAATGATTTTGACACTTCTGAGAATCGTGCGTGCTTGCTCAGTCCCTTCAGTCATGTCCAGCTCTGTGCAACTCTATGGACTGTAGCCCACCAGGCTCCTCTGTCCATGGGATTCTCCAAGCAAGAATACCAGAGTGGATTGCCATGCCCTCCTCCAGGGGATCTTCCCAACGTAGGGATCGAACCCACGACTCTTACGTCTTCTGCGTTGGCAAGCAGGTTCTTTACCACTAGAACCACCTGGGAAGCCCTTTCAAGGATCACCAGTCAAGTATTCTGTAGAAGCCCTTTCAAACTGGGTTTATCTGCTGGTTATATAATCACTTGAAGGCCCAGTGGGTGACATTTACCCTTAGCCATGGACTGTCAGGAGGAGGAGAGGGGATGACAGAGGACGAGATGGTTAGATGGCATCACCAACTCAATGGACATGAGTTTGAGCAGGCTCTGGGAGATGGTGAGGGACAGGAAGCCTGGCGTGCTGCAACCCATGAGGTCGCAAAGAGTCAGACAGGACTGAGTGCCTGAACAATGACAACAAGAAGTGAACTGTGAAAAAGTGGTGAGAAATGCCAGAAACCAAGCCCTCTACTGCCTTCCTCCCAAATGTTTCCTAATGTAATGGGTTGTTTGATTCTATTCTTGCCTTCCCTAGGGTCTCTAGAAGGCTGAGGCGCTGGGCTGCTAGGGGAGGAGCCTAGGAAGACAGCTTATGACGCTGGGGGCTGAGCTGGAAGGGGAAGCAGAGGTTTTCTGCTCGGGACGGGGCGACTCTGCAGCGCTGTGTCTTTGCTGCTGGCACAGAGGTACGTGGCCGAGTCCCCAGGATCTGTGGGCTGGATTTTCAGAGTGGAGAACGACGCGTTAGGCATCTTAGCTGAGAATCGGTCCTTTGGCATCCCTGACTCGTCGATAGGAGATTGGTTGTTGAAAAATATCAGCAGCTCCAGTCCCTGCACCGAGGTCTGTCTGTACCAGTAAAGGGCAGCGTGGCTTTTAATCGGCTCACAACTCAGAGTGACTGCCTTTCCCTTTTCTGTCACCTCATGCCTAGGGGTCTGGGTGACTCCAGCATCTGTGGGCCCTGTGGAGAAGGACAGAGTTTGGGGACAGAATAAGAAGCATGATTGGAATCATAACGGGAAATATCCAAGAATGTAGATTATTTCTGGGGACTTACCTACTCCCAGGAGACACAGGGCCACACAGAAGAGGAGCTTGGTGGCCATGGCAATGCCAGCAGGAGGAGGCTTCACCCGGATGGGACTCTTTTGAGTGTGAACAGAAGGCGGGGCTTCTGAGTCCTCTGCAAGGCAGAGAAGGACCTAGCAGGGACATTACACTCTGACCCTGCTCAGGGGACCTCCTTCCAAAGGGGAACATTCATTCTCTGCAAAAGACCGACTGAACAGGTCCCAGCTCTTCTCCGGTGAATTGGCTCATTCACAGACCTCACACCCCAGCACCTTCCCCAGCTGTCACCTCTCCCAGCCCTGATGTTCCCCCCCTCCTCTGGCTTTCTCTGGTATGTCATATGTCAATGGTTCATTGAATGTTTCTGCTTGAATGTACTACCCGCACCACAAATTCCAGACATCAGTAAATTACTCTTTACATATTAAAACCTTCAACATGCCTCTTATTGGCATTCCCTATCACTCGGAATAGAAAATCAAAATAAATCCTTGCCAGGTTAGAGCTTTGCTGCAGATTCCTCCCAAAGCCTTTGTACTTGGCCACCATGCTCATCTCTAAGGGACATAAATGGAAGCCCTGGAAAGAGACTGGCTTGAGAAGATTTTATTCCCAGCAAAAGCTAGAGACCAACGCCCCTGGGCTGCATAATCCCCAGCCCGCAGCACAGGGCCTCTGCATGTGTGCACCTTTCCATGAAGGGGCTCCATCCTACCTCAGAAAGAGAAGGAGGAAATGTTAGTCACTCAGTTGTGTCTGACTCTTTGCGACCCCGTGGACTATAGCCTGCTAAGCTCCTCTGTCTAGGAAATTCTCCAGGCAAGAATACTAGAGTGGGTTGTCGTTTCCTTCTCCAGGGATTGAACCTGGGTGTCCTGCACTGCAGGCAGTTTCTTTACTGTCTGAGACACCAGGGGAGCCATCTTACCTCTGTGATGAACCTCAGTCAGTTCGGTCGCTCAGTCGCGTCCAACTCCTCAGAATTGCCTTAATCCTGCAGGTCCTGGTGTGGGTTGTGCAGTGAAAAATGAGGGCTTCAACCTTCTTTGAAGAACTGTAATAAAGCACTCTCAGTTCATTCTAATCCTCTCCAACCCCTAGCAAAGTTCTAAAAGGCTCTTTGATGGTTAACACTTGACTCTCCTTGTACTAAGGCAACCGATACTCATAAACGAACTCTTTCTGGTGGTGAGGATGAGACTCTGGAAAATGACCCAGTTCTTGGGGGTATGGAGACTAGTAAGATTCTGTTTACAGAGGAAATGGAACACATTAGCTCCATGTCTTGGCGGTTGGCACAGAAACACATTCCTTAACTCCCCGAACTTGAGAGTCTGTCAAGAGACAGAAACATATAACTGGCTACTTGGAAATATTATGATAGTGAAACTTTCTTAGTTTTACAGAATCAGCAGTGCTCACTCCCCAGTCCAGTGTTTACTTGCTTCAGGAGAGCATCTTGCAACCTGAGGTTGAAGAATGCAGAGCTGGACACAAGGCTTTTTGTTGCTGTTGCTTAGTTGCAGAGTCATATCTGACTCTTGCAAGCCCCTTGGACTGCAGCCTGTCAGGCTCCTCTGTCCATGGGATTTTCCGACAAGAATATTGAGTGAGTTGCCATTTCCTTCTCCAGAGGATTTTCCCAATCCAAGGATCGACCCCATGTCTCTTGCATTGACAGGCAGATTCTTTAGGAGGGGCAATAACAGCAGAGACAAATAGAAAACATTGCAAATCAGGACACAGCCTTCAGGATGTGGATTTTCTCCTGTCCAGGACTTATCTTCTGTAAGATACAAACTGTTGTGAAACAGAGAAGCTGTGAGCCTCTAACAAGTTCAGAATATGAGTGAGTCAGCTACCTCCTAAGTGCTCCAATCTCTCATGGAAAGAAAGATCAGTCTTAGGGTCACCCCAGGCCCTGGTACATTTTCTGTTTATACAGACCTTCTTGTGGACTTGTGAAGGCTCAGGGCCCCTCTGACTTAGAACATAGTTCAGGCTGTCCTCCTTGGGGCCCTGCCATAAAGGCCCCCAACAGTGGTAGGATGGGACCAGGCTGGGTTTAGAGGGAAGCCCATTCCAACAGTTTCGCTTATGTCCTGACACAGGAGCTGTTTTGCTTTCCTTCTATCAGAACACAAAAATTTACCAACCATATCCTTCTCTGCCCACATCTTGGCAGGCTCAAGAGGTGCCCCCCTGGAGCAGAGAGAAATGACCTTGAGGACTTATTTTCTAAATTTTTTCAGTAATTTAGCAGAGAGCTGGCTCGATGATCTGCATTAGCTTACAGAAAAATAGGATCTTCCTTTCCGTTAAGACCATTACTTTAACCATGAAGGGGACATCTCTTGAAGTCACAGAGATGTCCCCTGCTCGGCTCTCTTGTTACACAGAATATTTACCATATCATGAGGCATCTATTAGAATACTGGCCATACTCTTTGCAATCACCTATGAC
>SJYC01067951.1:0-14045 GCA_006408675.1 Madoqua kirkii
AGGGCAGAAAGGTGAGGAGATGAAGGTGAGCAAAGCTGAGTCCATCCTCAACATGGTCCTGGGAAAGCTTAGCGCTTGCATAGCCCCAAGAGTGACCAACCTCTGAGGCACTGCACCAGGCCTGGGCTTTTGGATGTGGGCTTCCCAGGGGGCTCAGTGGTAAAGAATCAGCCTGCTAACACAAGAGACACAGATTTGATCCCTGAGTTGAGAAGATGCCTTGGAAAAGGAAATGGCAACCCACTCTAATATTCTTGCATGGGAAATCCCTTTGACAGAGGAGCCTGTTGGTCTACAGTCCATGGGGTTTCAAAGAATCAGACACGACATAGCAACTAAACAACAACGAGTTGGTCACTGATTGCAAGCTGTCATGTAGGGTCAGTGCCCGCCGTCATAGTGTCCTCTGCATCCTTGGGCAGGGTGACTACTGTTGACCAAGAGTGAGCCTTGAGAGAAGGGTGCAGAGTGGGCCAATAGCAGTCAAAACTCACAGCAGTTAGGGAGTAGGCACTCCAGCCAGGCATAGGAATCTGGTAAGGAGACATAGCTTCCACTCTATGCATATGTATGATCTTTAATGTTAGTAGTAATGCAATGAATAGAATGAGGACAGTCAATCAATGGCAGATGGATAGGTCATGAAATGCATCCCTGGAGAGAGGACATCTGAGCTGAGAGTCAGCATGGTGAAGATCTGGGACATTCTCTCCCAAGGGACTTGAAACAGCAAGGACAGATAACCAGTGGGATCTTTTTAAGGGTGAAAGTTTTAGATATTTGGGGAGCACAGAGAAAGCCCAGGGTGTCCAAATGCCATGAACAAAGGAGGGGCTGGTAGAGGAGAAGGTCAAAGACACAGGCAGGGGTCAGAGAGGATGTGGCAGCCCATGAGCAGAGCTGAGGGTTTATTCTAAGGTCAGTGGAGAGGCTACTACCCTATTTCATTTTTTTGACTGTCTTAACTGCTGTGAGGGTTTTTCTCTAGTGCTGGCGAGTGGGGCTACTCTCTAGTTGCAGTGCGAGGGCTTTCATTGTGGTGGCTTCTCTTGTGTGGAGCACGGGCTCTAGAGGATTGGAATTCCAGTAGTTGCAGCATGCTGTCTTCGTAGTTGCAGCGCACAAGCTTAGTTGCTCTGCGGCATGTGGGATCCCCCAGACCAGGGATCAAACCTGTGTGTCTTACATTAGCAGGTGAAATCTTAACCATGGGACTACCAGGGCATCAGATATCCCAATCTAGGAAATCAAACCTTCAGCCCACTTTCAGCCCCTCTTAGCACCATGCCAGAGGCTCTGAGAACCGTGGTTTGCACAAGATACTGCTTATTTCACCACAGAGCTAGGCTTTGCTGGATGGAATGACTCCCAAGACGCACATTCACATGAATGTGAAAGTCAGCTACATATACTGGCAATTGTTACATTAAGACTACCTGAATATTGGTTCACACAGCAACCCATACAAGCCTTCTTAACCTCTGTCATGGATGACCTGTAGTTTTGATGGACATCTGAAGCTTTTCCCCCCATGCATTGTCCCTATAATTGGTATTTCAGGAACACATTGTTCCCACATTAGAACTTAGTGCAGGGGCTTCCCTCATGGCTCAGAGGTAAAGAATCCACCTACCAGTGCAGGAAACATAGGTTTGATTCTTGGTCTGGGAAGATCCTGCCTGCTGCAGGTTAACTAAGCACCTGTGCCACCCACTGTGCCCGTGTGCCCTAAAGCCAGCGCTCCACAAGAAGAGAAGCCACTGCAGCGAGAAGCTCATGAACCACTACCAGAAAGTAGCCCCCACTCACCATAGCTAGAGAAATCTCCTGCAGCAACAAAGACCTAGCATAGCCAAATATATAAATTTAAAAAAAAAAAAGAACCTAGTGCATTTTCCCATAGAGGAAATACTTGCATGGTGAACAGTCTTATAGAATTTGGCTACCCAAATTGTGATTCAGGGATATTCCACTTAGAAATGCAGAACCACAGGCCCCCTCCCTCCCAGGCTTACTGAATTAGAATCTGCTATTTAACCAGGCCCCCAGGTGATCTACATGCACATAAAATTTTGATCAACTCTGTTGTAAAAGCTTGTTTCTACAGGAAAATGTTTCCTAAAGTCCAATAGCTCACTTATTAACAAACACTGGGAATATACAACCAGTGTGTTAAAAAATATTGAACTTTAATAAAAGTAAATAAACTTAAGAAAAAAATTAAAGGGTTGAACTTTATAATATAATTAGAAAAGAGAAAACCATGTACTACTTTTGTGCATAATTACAGTTATTTTGTGTGGACACTAGGAAGCTACCTGGAGGCCCAAAATGATTGAAGAGAAACCCTGAATGGAAAGATATTTGAGAAGAGAAGAGTAAAGAAATGTAGTTTTGATGGATGGTATCACAGAAAGGAGAAGTCAGCATTAGTCCCAGTGTGTCTGAGACTTTGAGTCTCGTCTCAAAGACGAGACTTCCAGAAAGGTAGGAATCTAGAAATCTGCTCTTCTGTAAAAGAAGTGGGGCAAAACAGTACCATAGGGAAAATTGTCTAAATCAGCTTTTTCAGAGCTCTGGAAATTAATCAAAATTTTGCAATAATCCAACGGTATTTATTCAAGAAAATACTAGTTTTACAAGATGATCGTAAGGTTTACTCAAAAGAAGACTCTGTACTTAAAACAAGAAGCACTGGGTGTAAGAAAGTTTAACAGGTTTCTCTCAGCAGGACCTTTCAGGGCATGCAATTTTCCCCCAAACTTAATTGATCACAGATCCCTTTTGTTGTGAGCTATTTCAAGGATTTAAATCCTGAGAAATATACTTTAGGAAATACTAGGTAAGACTCTGAGGTGAGATCTGAAGACAAAAGGGGAAGAATTGTGGACACTAGAGGAGAGAATGGGCATAAAAGAGAATGCGATGATATTGTCAGCGCACCTTTCCTATCCAGAAAGTCCAAAGAGCAAAGAATGTTGACTGGATAAGATTAATGATAAACAGGTTGAAATATAGACAGTCAGAAAATACATGTAAAGATGTTCAACCTCCAGAATTATCAGGGAAAGACAACTCGAATTAAAACCATTATACATTTGACAAATGTTCGAATCTCTGACAGTATCAAGTGTCAGTGGAGAGATAGAGCCTGGCAACTTTCAGATACCACCAGTAGGAGTATAAAGTGCGATCACCATTTTGAAGTGTGACTTGGCAAAATTTAGAAAAGTTGAAGATGTACAGGCACCCTAGAGAAACTCCCACTTGGATGCTCATGGAGACAAGTCCAAGAGGGTTTGTTTCAGTGTAATTTGTGGGAACAACCTAAATGGCCTTTATGTATGAATATATTATTTTACATTCATAGAATAGAATGCTATACAGTAGATAAAAATGAATGAAGGCTATATGTATTCATATTAGTAAATCTTAACAGGGCACAAAGAAACTGAAATCATTTAAAGTTTTTAAAAATTTCAAAATATTGCATATTGGATTCTCTCATACTGCATATTAGGTCCTTTTCAGATGTCAAAACATGCATAGAAATGATGTATGCAAATTCCTCATGATGGTGACTTCAGGGGAAGGAGAGATGGGGATGGAACTGGGGAGGAATACACAGGGACTTCAGCTCTATAACATTTTGTTTCCTCACAAAAAATATGAAACAAATATGGGAAAAGGTTTAAACCTGAGTAAGTTATGTATGGATAAATACATGTTTATAATATGTGTGTTTGAAAAATTATTTGCTTTGTTTCTTTCTATATAAATTTGCTATAGGTTGGATTACATCCTTGCAAAATTCACATGTTAAAGTCCTAGCTTCATTCTGAAGCCCTGAGAATATGACCTTTTAAAGTCACTGAAGCACTGAAGTTATAATTAGTTAGGATGAGATCATACTGAAGTAGAATGTCCCTCTTATCCAACATGGAGGGTGTTCTTATTTTAAAAGAGGAATTTTAACACAGACATGAGAGTAGGGATAATGCCAGGTGAACATGAAGTTGGAGATTAGAATGATGCATCTACAAGCATAAAACTTCAAAGTTTGCTACCTAACCTCCAGAAGCTAGAGGAGACGCACGGTACAAATTCTTTCTCAGTAGAAACCAACCTGAATGACCTTAATCTTAGATTTCTAGTCCCCAGAACATTACAACAGGACATTTCTGTAGTTGAACCCACTAGTTTGTGGTACTTTGTTATAGTAGCTCTAGCAAACTAATGAAGATTTTAAAAAGTTGAAGATGTACAGGCACCCTAGAGAAACTCCCACTTGGATGCTCATGGAGACAAGTCCAAGAGGGTTTGTTTCAGTGTAATTTGTGGGAACAACCTAAATGGCCTTTATGTATGAATATATTATTTTACATTCATAGAATAGAATGCTATACAGTAGATAAAAATGAATGAAGGCTATATGTATTCATATTAGTAAATCTTAACAGGGCACAAAGAAACTGAAATCATTTAAAGTTTTTAAAAATTTCAAAATATTGCATATTGGATTCTCTCATACTGCATATTAGGTCCTTTTCAGATGTCAAAACATGCATAGAAATGATGTATGCAAATTCCTCATGATGGTGACTTCAGGGGAAGGAGAGATGGGGATGGAACTGGGGAGGAATACACAGGGACTTCAGCTCTATAACATTTTGTTTCCTCACAAAAAATATGAAACAAATATGGGAAAAGGTTTAAACCTGAGTAAGTTATGTATGGATAAATACATGTTTATAATATGTGTGTTTGAAAAATTATTTGCTTTGTTTCTTTCTATATAAATTTGCTATAGGTTGGATTACATCCTTGCAAAATTCACATGTTAAAGTCCTAGCTTCATTCTGAAGCCCTGAGAATATGACCTTTTAAAGTCACTGAAGCACTGAAGTTATAATTAGTTAGGATGAGATCATACTGAAGTAGAATGTCCCTCTTATCCAACATGGAGGGTGTTCTTATTTTAAAAGAGGAATTTTAACACAGACATGAGAGTAGGGATAATGCCAGGTGAACATGAAGTTGATTAGAATGATGCATCTACAAGCATAAAACTTCAAAGTTTGCTACCTAACCTCCAGAAGCTAGAGGAGACGCACGGTACAAATTCTTTCTCAGTAGAAACCAACCTGAATGACCTTAATCTTAGATTTCTAGTCCCCAGAACATTACAACAGGACATTTCTGTAGCTGAACCACTAGTTTGTGGTACTTTGTTATAGTAGCTCTAGCAAACTAATGAAGATTTTATAATATGAGATAGCTCAAAGCAGAGATGCATTCTTAAATAAGAAGAGATTCAGGGACAGCTTCCTTCAGAAGTGACCTTTAAACTGAGCATTAAGTAGGGGGAGTGGACATAAGTTGTTTTGACCTGCTCAGTACTTGTTCCTTTGCAGAACTAACCTCTCTCATGTCCTGTGATCCCAGAGGGCATCCCCATCACACCTTCCAATCTAAAGACCATGGGAAGTCACATGACACAACTCAGGCCAATCAGACTCTCCCTTCTAGAAGCTGAGTTTAAATCAAACACAAAAGAACACTAGCAATAGATGCTGAGCTCACTGATGACAGTGCATAGAACTGGGAAACTTCCCCAGAGGAGCTGAGACACATTTTGTTTTCCAGAGACTACTGCAGTAATATCTCCACTCCTACCTGCTCTTCTTACATGTGACTTTGATCCTGCTCCATTTGAGATGTAGGGACGTTCTCCCTCCCTTAATCTCCCTAATCTGAGTGAGTGGCCTAATGATGAGTAGAAGTGATGCTCTGTGATTTCTGAGGCTACATTCCAAAAGGCAATATAACATTCACCTGGCTCTCTTGGGATCCTTGGAACCTAGCTACCATAGGACCTAGCTACCATGGAACCTAGCTACTTGCCTTCCAGAACCTTCTATGTTCCAGGCTCATCACAATGAAGATAGTACCAAAAGCCTAGGCATACTGTAAAGAAGCTCTAGAGCCTGTGGGAAGGAACCAAGGCTCCAGCTCCCCAGTTCAGGAATGCTCTCAGCTACCAGTCATGTGACTGAGCCCTATTGAAAGTGGGGCCCCCAGCTCCCGTCTGGGCCGTGCCAGCTGATACCCCACAGGATGGAGGAGTTTCCTTGTCCAGGTTGAAGATTCATAAATGAAATAAAGGATTGTTCTTGTTTCATGCCATTGAGTTTAGAGGCACTTTATTACCTGGCAATGAAGCTTCCTGGGTGGTCAGTGGTAAAGAATCCTCCTGCCAATGCAGGAGCCATGGGTTCAGTCCTTGGGTTGTGAAGATCCTCTGGAGAAGGAAATGGCAACCTACTCCAGTATTCTTGCCTGGAGAATCCCATGGAAGAGGAGCTTGGTGAGCTATACTTTATGGGGTCACAAAAGAGTCGGACACACCTTAGTGACTAAACAGCAACAAATAAAGACTGAAACAGCCATCCTGATTTTCTTTTTTTCCAAGGCCTGGATGTTGGGTTCTTTTTAATTTTGCAGACTTTTGGGTAAGATCCTTTTGAGGAATTAATTCTTACCTAAATTAACCAAAATTTGTTCCTTTTGCATATAACTACTTGCATATAACCGTGGAAGATGATAGAAAGGCAAACATCAAGTGAGAGGTAACAATGGGCTTAAAGACTCTTGTTCAGGGAAGAGCCTGGGACCTTGAAAAGAAGGAGAACAGTTGGTGAGGCTGGAGTGTGAAGGGGCGCAGGTCTCAAGATAAGGTTGAGAGGGAGTAAATTAGTACTAATCGTGTACCACGCCTTGGCAAGATGTGTAGCTCCTAATGTCTCAGTCATCTGCATATCAACAATAAGACAGAAGTCCTATTTTTAAGCACCTCCCCACCTCCACACACATAATACCCCATTTAAGGGAAAATGAAATCAAAACTCAGCAACCACTATTTACTGCTGACCTGGAACTCGACCTGGCTCTGTCTTCCTCCAAAGCTTGTCCTCCTAACACATCTGCTGTGTGGCCCAGGAGATGATTTATAACTTAGAAGAGAGAGTACAGGGAGAGCGCTAAGGGGGATATGCATGGATGAATACACAGCCCAGTTGGAAAGCCTCAATAATGTTAAAGAGCCATAAAACTCATTTTACAAAGAAAGTGATCAAACATGGAATGTGACTATCATTAAAGGGTGGAAGAAAGAATATGGACTTTGGAACTCCACAGAACTTTCTACTGTGGTGTGTGTAATCTCAGGCATTTCACCTGACCTCACTCAGAATCCATTTTCTCTAATAAGGGGGTGAGGACCCTCAAGTCCCCCGGGTAAGGTTTGACAATGATGCTTAAAATTGGATGGTGCCTGGTGGGTATCAAAATGTCACCAATAATCCTTGATATTGAGAATAGTTATAGTAACACCCAAGGTTGCATAGACAGAGACTCAAAAAAGTGAGGGGAAAGAAAAGCAGGTAAAAATCAGAGGAAACAGGGTAATATGGGAGAAAGGGACACAGGAGGAAGGAGTTACTGGAAGGAGGGAACATGGGCAGCAGACACAAAAAAGTCAAATCTCATGCTGGAGGATTTTTAAGTCTCCACACAAAAAACGATTCCAGGGCTTGAAGCAACTCCTGGTGTGACCACCCCTGCCGGAGAGGTACCAGCCACGTGCAGCCCAGCCCTAGGATCTTATAAAGGATCAGATTTTCATGCTCGGGTTTAGGGCAACGTAGCTCCCAGGAAACTAGTCCCCAAACAGTCAGATGCTCCCTTTGCAAAGACAAAAGGCTGCTAGCCCCCTTCTACATGAATACTCTTAATTTTCCTACCTTGTCAAGGACCAAACAGCTCATCGAATTCTTGGTGGCCATGGGGTCAGGCTCTCAAGGAAGCCTTGTTACTCTTTGACCGTCATGCATGGAAGAGTTATAGAAGGAACCGGAGGAGGGCAGAGAGGGACGTCCCCATGGAGGCAGTGGGCAAAGTAGCCCACACTAGGACCTCAGCCCTGAGTTTCCATTTCTGCCCAACACCTGATGAAAAGAACTGGTTTTCAAATCCTATCACTCAGGAATAAAGCAAGCAACAGATGAAAGGAATTATAGCAACTTTACCAAGTCATCTAAACTGTGGCCAGCATCGCTAGGATTCCTGGGTATGAGGTTTCCAGACAAGGGAGAAAAATGGACCGAAGGGAATTTCTTTCTTAAAAGGGAAGTGGGTCTGTGTTGAGATAATTCAGAAAAAGGATAAACCTGTAAGGCTGGTGCTGGTTGCTTGCCATCATCCTATCCTCGGGCGCTTATTGAAAATTCCTACCCTCCAGGCTCCCCATCCCCACATCAGGGTGGGGCCCCTTTCTATGAAGAAATAGAGGTTGCAATGTTTGGCATATTAATTCAGAGCATATGGTCAAAAATATTGTTTGCTATGGCTCGTGGGCTTATGATATTTAATTTAAAATAGATTTTCCTAAATAAAAAGAGACTTTGTACAGATGGCCATTAAAAGCAAACCGTTTTGCTGCTCGGCATTGTTAAAATACAATGTTTTTAAAGCATTTTATAAGATGTTGGCCGTTTGGCAAGAATGGAGTGTTCTGAAAAGATGGAGGCTTGGCACAGCAACAAAATGTCCCTGGTACGATGGTCACAGGCCCAGTTCTATGAGCAATCTTTATCTCAGTAAGCTCAATTTTCTTTTATACAGTACATTTCCTTCTTAAATCCTGAAGTTACATTCAGACCTGAGAAAGTCCAACTCTTGAGATCAAGTGGCTAGAGTGATAACCACAAACACTTTCTTATGTCATTTCTCATTAAATATGAACAGCTTATTTCCACAACGAACACAGAGCAAGCGTGAGACCAGGTGCTCTTCCATTTTCCACACCTCTTCCAGCCTTAGTGGGAGGATTAAAGGGCTTTTCCCTCCTCTCTCTCTGTCTTCTTTAAGCAATCACCTGAAGTTGATGACTGCCACAAAAAGGGTGGCCTGGCATCTTAAAGGCTTGGAGGCTGATGAACATGTCAAATAAGGTTGGTCTACATGGAGCACGTGAGCGGCATTTTTGTGCTATTGATAATGCAGATTCTTTCGAGTGGTTACAAAATAAAAATACCTTCTGACTCATCTCAGGAGAGTCATACCACGAATTATGTCAATCCAGCTTGTTTTCTCCAGCCAATTCATTCTGATTTTCTGAGGATGGCAGCAGACCCAGAGGGCAGAGCCTGCTAAACTGCTTAACCATGAAACACACACAGGAAAATGACAAAGAGAAGAATCGATGGTGTTAATTTATGGGCTCCTGCTCCAAATGGGAACATTCTGAACAACACTGGCCTCTTACATCCTCCCCTCAAACCATCCCCAGACAATATCCTTCCCGGAATATGATCAGGAGAGAGCACATACCTCAGGATCCAACCTGCTGCATTGGTTTCCATGACACAAGGTCATCCACTGAAGACTTTTGTTGAAAAGCTGATACTTGAGAAATGGTTTCATATTAGTTCAGGATAGAAAAGAAAGCTGATAGAAGTTTCTAGATTGTCAGTAATCCTTTCTTATGAATGGCCAAAGAGAAACAGCCCACTTTTTGATGGAGCGTCAGAGAAACATGGAGGTACCAGAACGATTGTCCCCAACACAGTACCATCTGTAATTAGTGACAACAGTCACAGTGTGGCTTGTTTTTCTAGTTCAGTAACTTTTAACAACACTTATAATCAGGCGGGTTTTTAGAAAGAGGGTGTGAGGGCCAGGGGAAAGAATTATATTACACACAGCAGAGCAGTCCTGGAGAAACGCTCACGGCTGGACACACCTTTCTGCCAGGGCGGCTTTCTGAGCCTTTGTTTGGAGAGATATAAACAAAAGCTTAGGGGAACACAGGAGAGATCCTTCATTCCCATGGGGCAACCTCAGAAGGGAAGCTTTCTGCTCTGTCCACAAAGTGAGGGATTGGACTTGCCAGCAGCCGGGGGACTGCAGCCTGCCTTTGCAGAGCTTTGGAGACAGGTATTTACCTGGCCTGCACCTGGATATCAGCTGCTTAAATGGGGCGCAAACCTGCCAGAGCTTGAAAGAGTCAGAACACAGAATATGTAACTAGAATTAACAAAACTAGAAGACACTTTTACTGAAGCAGGCAAGATCCCTACGGGGGCTTTGGCAGTTCAACTCCAGAAAATTCTTCAATAGGGTTATCAATTAGCACATGCTGTGGTGAGCAGGAAGGCAAATATTGATTTGTAAAGTTCCTGTCTCAGTGGCTGTCTTTGAATGAACTCAAGGAGTTTGACCACTCTTAACCAGGCATTAAAATTAAAGAAAAAAAATGACTAAGGTTTTTTTAAAAATTCTTTTTAAAATGATTTTTTTCTGTTTATAACAAGACACTATGTGTTACTATAGACAAATTAGAAAGTGTAGATAATAGAAAAATAAAAGTCAAAGACATTCATAATCTCAGCATTCAGCAACCATTTCTTACAAAAATCAGGGTTGAGAAGACATACTATTTTGTAATATCCTTTTGTCACTTTTGAGTCTTTATTGTCCTTACTTACAATTGATAAATTTGTACCTACTTCATTCTTAATGGCAGCTTAGTATTGTATGTCATAGATGTACAAAAGCTTTTTACTCACTCCTTTGTTTTTAAACATTCAGATGGTTTCCAACTTTTTGGTGTGTTGTAAACTGCTTCGGTGAACCACCTTCTGGGTAAGTATTCACATTAAATACTTTACATAACACATTAAAGTGTTACTTTCGTTGTTGTTCAAAAGGAGTAACTTGGCAATGCTCTTGAAAATGTTCTGAGAACTAAAGTCAAGACAAGGAACTGACATAAGCTCAAATGAGGCCATGACCTTCCAAATATGTCTGCATAGAAGATGTGAATGGAGTTTTCTAATAGGTGTGACTGAAATAATAAAATAGGAAATATTAAAAGAAATTCTATAAAAGTACCAGGCATTGAACCAAACTGTCCAGGACCCCCAATGATCTGTAGATGTCTGCCATCTCTAATTTCTAAACATGCTATTCTAGGAGCCTCTGTTTTTATAACACATAAATGCATGTGGCATCTTCCTGGGTTATTTGGACCAAATACTGTAATTCTTTAAGCTCAGCAGGCTGTTTTGGAGGATGAAAAAAAAAAAAAAACCTAGTTCAGATGGCAAGAGAGAGCTGGAGGGCAGGGAGATGTTGAAATGATAGTGGTAAAAGGCAAAATGCTAGGACAGAGTGGGTCTAAAGTTGTCCTTAGTGAACTCAAAATATATGATTTGATAAAAATAATCTTAAACTCAGCTTTCAAGGAGAGTGTTTATAAGAAGCATGAAAGACAGTTAAGGATTTCAGCAGACAGCCTTGTGCATGGAGGGCAGTCATGGGGCAGGGCTGTCCCCACCCCCTCTCCCAGGTCCTTGTTGAGCTGACATGGCTAAGCAGTCAGCCCGCTTTTCCCTGAGTCCACACACAGCCCCGCGTCCCTCCATCCGGGTCTCCAGGCTGCCATGAGCAACCTGTTGAAACTGATGCTGGAGGTGATACTTAGTTTCTATTGCCGGCCTGGTGGATTTTCCACTGGTAAGGGATGTTTTAGAGGAATGGGAGGATTTAATTGGTTAGGAAAGTGAGAAATCAATGCCTGAAATTGATGGAGCTAAATGGCAGGAGAAGGGCATTCTGCTGAAAAAGCTGAGAATCCATCCTGTGGAACAATTCCAGAAGGTCTGTTTTTCTGTTTGTAATTTGGAACTATAATCCACACATTTTCGTGAAGTGTTTAATCATGACACCATCACATGCCAGAATTAGGAGGCACTGTGAATGACTCTGTTGCAGCAAATGGCAAGCCCTTGCTTACATAGACAGATCTATCAGTTAGTCACATTTGTCGAGTGCGTTAGGCTCATCCAAGAAAGAGGAGCCTGAGACAGGTCTTATGAGCAGCTGATTTATTGTGGGACTGGAGTTCAGAGAACCTCAGCAAGGGATTGGAAAGAACAACACAGAAAAAGAAGGAATGCTGATATGAGGATGTGGACTGGATCCCCTAGGAGCCTCTGAGGAGCTTCTAGAAGCTTCCTCAGCCTTATCTGGTGAGGGCCTGAGGAGGGGATCTGTGCCCCTAACCTCCACAGGTCAAAGATCACGCCAAGGAATAAGGTTGCACTCATGTGCATGCCAAGTAGGTTCCTGCTGTCAGGCCTGAAGCAGAAAGTCGAAGATACACAGTGTGGCCTGGGCCCAGGGCTCTGGGGCAGATGCTATCAGATTTCACTCCTGCAAAGCGGGTTGCTACAGTTATAACTGTATTCAGTTCAGTTCGGTTCAGTTCAGTTTCTCAGTCATGTCCGACTCTTCGCGACCCCAGGAATCACAGCACACCAGGCCTCCCTGTCCATCACCATCTCCCGGAGTTCACCCAGACCCATGTTCATCGAGTCCGTGATGTAACCCAGCCATCTCATCCTCCGTCATCCCATTCTCCTCCTGCCCCCAATCCCTCCCAGCATCAGAGTCTTTTCCAGTGAGTCAACTCTTCTCATGAGGTGGCCAAAGTACTGGAGTTTCAGCTTTAGCATCATTCCTTCCAAAGAAATCCCAGGGCTGATCTCCTTCAGAATGGACTGGTTGGATCTCCTTGCAGTCCAAGGGACTCTCAAGAGTCTTCTCCAACACCACAGTTCAAAAGCATCAATTCTTCGGTGCTCAGCCTTCTTCACAGTCCAACTCTCACATCCATACATGACTACCGGAAAAACCATAGCCTTGACTAGACGGACCATAGTCAGCAAAGTAATGTCTCTGCTTTTGAATATACTATCTAGGTTGGTCATAACTTTTCTTCCAAGGAGTAAGCGTCTTTTCACTTCATGACTGTATTAGAAGTAATAAAATTATTAGAGACGATCTTTCTGAGTGTCAGCTAAGTAATGGAAAGGAACAGGCCTTAAAACTGATGGGAGAGCAAGCTCATAGGCAGAGACCCAAAAGACCTTGGCTTGTACCAGGACCAAATAGTCCAAAATGACTGGAACCCAGTGAATAAGGAGAAGGGAGTCAAAGATAAGAGATGCCAACCTAACAAGGGCTTTGTAGACTGTGAGAAGTTTGTATTTGATGGGAAGACATTAGAGAGTTTGCAAGTGGAGGAGTAACATCATCTGATTCAACTTTAAGGGTAGGGGTCGGGGAACAACACCATTCTGGGAGCTGAGCAGAGAATTGAAAGCTGAAAAACTGGGAATGGGAAAGGTGAGCACTCAAGCGGAGGGAATGAGGAGAGGCGATTGTAGAAGCACAGGTAACAGACAAGAGTTGTTTCTTTTTTCTCCCACTGGGGCATGATTGCTTTATAAAGTGCTAGTTTCTGCTGCACAGTGAAGTGAATCAGCTTAACGTGTACATATATTCCTCCCTCTTGAGGCCCGCTCTCCTCCACCTCCCATCCCACCCCTCTGGGTCATCACAGAGCACTGAGCTGAGCTTCCTGTGCTGTATAGCAGCTTCGCACTAGCTCTGTTTGACACATGGTGGTGGATGCATGTCAAGGCTACTTTTTCAATTAGCCCCACCCTCTCCTTCCCCCACTGTGTCCACAAGTCTTTTCTGTACATCTATGTCTCTATTCCTGCCATGGAAATAGGTTCATCTGTTTCTTATAGGGTGATAGTCTTCAAACATTTTTCTCTTGTTCACTCTAATAAGATTTGGAAAAATTATGAATACAGCTCCACATTTTTAAGTTGACATCTGAAATTTTTCAACCTAAGTATTTAATAGTTACCAAAAAGGTAATTTCTGCTCATTATAAATGTTGACCATTTAAAGTAAAACTTTAAATATATTACTCTTTTCAAGATATTCAGTTGAAACTAAATTCCAAAGCTGAAACACCATTTACTGTGTGTATTCATTGTAAAAGCACGCTAACAAGCTTTTCTATGATGAATAGTTTATTCTGTCTTTTAACTCAGATTTTTATTCTGATTTCCATTACATTTCCCTGCAATTTTTATCCTGATGTAATATATTTTAATATTTGAAAT
>SJYC01067952.1:0-36880 GCA_006408675.1 Madoqua kirkii
TATAAAAAACTAAACTTTATTAAAAATGCATCTCTTCATGTGGTTAATGGGTTTTCCCCCCCTTGAATGGTTTTTACTTGCTGCTAGAATGAGACAGAGTTCAACATCAATTCTATCTCAATTGTTTTTTTATTTTATTTTATTTTTACTTTATTTTACTTTACAATACCATATTGGTTTTGCCATACATTTACATGAATCTGCCACGGTGTATGCCAAGAAAAGTATTCACAAAAATATGTAAATAGAAATGAAAAGAGTTTTATTGTAGCAAATCTGTCACTGGTTTGAACTCCTTCTGAGTTACATACCAAAATATGACAAGCTGATTGGTCTTCAAAACATGCTTCAGTGATCTATCAGCTCAGTTAGTTCTTTCTTCACTTTGTTGAGCACCAAGAATTGGAGACAATCTGACTTCATCAAGGATGGTTCCCAGTCCTTGGATGCATTCCTTTCGTTCCTTTACTTCTGAGTTACATACCAAAATATGACAAGCTGATTGGTCTTCAAAACATGCTTCAGTGATCTATCAGCTCAGTTAGTTCTTTCTTCACTTTGTTGAACACCAAGAATTGGAGACAATCTGACTTCATCAAGGATGGTTCCCAGTCCTTGGATGCATTCCTTTCGTTCCTTTTACCAGAGAACCTAAGGGATTTTCCACTCCCCAGGGGAGGTGTTACAGTAAGCTCAGAAATGGATACTGAGTAAGCTTTTTGCTATGGAAGGAAGGATGTGAGAGGAGGGGTACCAAGACTGTAAATAATCTCAGCATCCTTGTCAAGCAGATCCGTTCGGAGAAAGCGAACAGGGAAATCAATTGCTTTGGACTCTTTCTTTCATGTATACCTGGGAAAACTTTCATTAATCCTGCAGTGAAAAACCCTTTGCTTTCAGGCCCACTCATCTTGGTTTTGGCAATGAAAGTGGTGAGAATTACTGGAGTTAGAGTAAATATCAAAGGTTGATGCTCAGGACTTGATGATGGAGTAGATATAGGGTCTGAATGAGAGAGAGAATCCAAGATGGTACTTCAGTGTAATAGGAAGAGAGATGGCAATGAGGGGGTCTGATACACAACAATAAACTTTGTGCGTTTCTTATTCAGGAAAGGCCTGCTGTGGGTTAAGACTGACCCAAGGATTCAGGGTTTCTCTAAGGCATCATGCTGCCATGTCAACATATGGCTTCCAAGACTCAGCAAAATGGAAAGAGGGAGGGGCTCCAAGTTATAATTTTCTTATCTTAGAATACCTTTGGTCACTTTTGCTTACAGTCCATTGGCTAGAAGTGGTCACCTAGAGCTCAGCCTATTGCATAAGAGGCTGGAACGGAGGATACCATGGAGCATTTTGTGAGTGCTGTCTTGGCCAAACTGGGTTTTGGCATATGAAACTAGATGAATGCTGCTTCTCACTAAGAAGATAATATTTGTATAGGCTCATTGCCAACCAGGATTTTGGGGGAGGAAAACGCTAATGGTTTTCATCTTTCCATCTAGAAGAATAAACAAGCAAGACCTGTGGAGGAAAATATGGAAAACAACACCAATGAGAAAAACCTGCCCTACCAAATACTGAAATATATTACAAGCCTAAAATAATCACAATGGCCAGTTTCAGAAGAATAAAAGAGAAAACCCTGAAACAGACTTCAGTTTATATAAAGGCAGCCACATGGGGCATTAGTACCAGTCTACACCATTACTAAAATAATTTACACATGGATGAAAGGGTTGAATGGGAAACAAAACACTTATTTCAAAAAATGATTTTGAGATCATTTAAATAATTTTCTCCTCTGAAAGAAAAATGTAGGTGATTACTTAAATTATTTCAAGATGAGCAAGGACTTCCTGAGCATAAAAGCAATAGAAGAAATGAAAGGCATGAAAGAAGACACTAAAGACATCTGAGAATATATTAAACTTTTTGTCAGTAGGCAACGCAAGCAAAATTAAAAGTCAAGTGGCAAACTAAACATGGGTATTTAAATAAACATGAGGCAAAGAGTTAACAATCTCAATTTAAAGAACTCTTACAAAATCGGGATGCCACCAACATGCCAAATTTTAATGGCAAAGGGTAAGAAAAGACAATTCACACTAGACCTACAAATAGCTAAGAAAGACAGTGGCAAGCAATGTAAAATAATCTTTTGCTCACTAAACTGACAGGTAATCTTAAGCTATTACCTCAGGAGTCAGTGCTGGCAAGCATTTAATGAGAATGATGATGGCATATTCTCATGGAAAAAGTGTGAACTGGAGCAACTTCCTGGAAAGCAATTTGTAATATGTAATCAATACTGAGATGCTGAAGTGTTTATGACAGTGTTCTATAATCTGACATATATATATATATAATCATATATATAATCATAATGTCAATGTAAAAGAAGGAAATTTGTGATATTTATATTCTGCTTCAAATAAAAAATGTTATATCTTTTAACCTAGTAATTCTACTGCAATGGATTATCCTAAAGAAATAATAAAATTTATAATTAAAAATTTGTGTGTAAAGATATTCTTACAGTGTAATTTATTATAAAAGTGAGACTTAGAAAAGCACCAACATACTGCAAAATAAGAAAGGAAAATGTTTAATTCAGTAATGTTTTTAAAATAGAATTTTAAGCACCCATTAAATATCAAGCTGTCTAGGAACATTTTGTTAAACTGAGATAATTATCATAATAGGATATCCACAGTAATTTAGAAATAAAAATATAAGATGTATGTGCTGTGCTCAGTCTTGCCTGACTCTTTGCTACCCCCTGGACTACAGCCTGCTGGGCTCCTCTGTCCATGAGGATTCTCCAGGCAAGAATACTGGAGTGGGTAGGCAGTCCTTTCTCTAGGGGATCTTCCTGACCCAGGAATTGAACCAGGGTCTCTTGCATTGCAGGTGGATTCCTTACCAGCTGAGCTACCAACTTGGTCCCAATTTTAAATACATTCGTATGGAAACATAAGTGCTTAGATGTGAAAGCTTCCCAGGTGGCGCTAGTGATAAAGAACCTGCCTGCCAATGCAGGAGACATGAGATGCATGTTTGATCCCTGAGCCAGGAAGATCCCCTGGAGGATAGCTTGGCAGCCCACTCCAGTATTCTTGCCTGGAGAATTCCATGCACAGAGGAGTTTGGTGGGTTACAGTTCACAGGATCACAAAGAATCAAACTTGATTGAAGTGACTTAGATGACAACAATGTGAAAATGGATAAAAATGTTAACATAGTTAGAGTAGTTATCTCCGAGTGACTTTTATTTTAGTTTTCTTTCCCACCATTATTCAATTTTAAATAATTAATATTAAATAATAATGAATGTAATGATTAAAATTGATGTCAGTAAAATAACAGAAAAGTAATTAAGTACAGTCACTGAAGTTACCCTACTCTGAAGCCAATCCTCAAGCCTTTGGGAGAAATTCAGGTTTTGCCAAACTCATAGAATCGTTAGTAGCTCAGTTTTCTCTCCCATACCATGTCCATTATGCAGTGCTGTTCAGAGGAAAGCATATTGGCTTGTAAGTCATAGATTAACTTTCAAGGTGGTCATTACTAGGACCACTCACCAGTGTGATTTACAGCAAGGAGGTCCTGAAACTCAACACACCCTCTGAAACTCTATAGGTGAAGGAGAACTGAAAGACTAGCCTGGATAGTGTTTGTCTTACAGGAGAAAATTTGTCATTTTAGTTAGTTAGGAATCACCCATCATCATGGGCAGTTAACTTGCAAGAATATCTTTTCCTGCCTCTGCCTTTAAGCTTCTCTGACACCTTGACCTGAGGTTGCAAGAGAAAACTAAGACAAATATAGCAGCTTCTACCCAAGAGCCCATCTTCACTGTCTTGACATCACCCTGATTTTGTCTGGAGTCCAGTTCTATGGAATGAAACATGACTGCTCCATCTCCTTATGGCCATTCCATTTCTGCTTGGCAAATAACTCTTTCTCCCAGCCTTCCTTGAAGCTGGAAGTGGGCCCACATAAGAAGTCGAGCTTTTCAGGGGAAAACATTTCTTCTAAGATAAAAAGACAGGGGCTTATAAGGAAACAGTCTTTTGAGTCTGCCTTACTCAGTCATGATGACTGAGTCATGGTAGCCATCTTAAGACCATAAGAGAAAATGCAAGAGAATTCCATAGAGGCCTACTCAATGCTCTGACATGGTTTGGAATTCCTTGGTTTGTATGGTCAGAGCTGGCAAATTTGACAAACAAACTCCATGCAAAATGTATTCTTATTTAAAATATATCTCTTGATATCTTGTCATGAGCTTTTTAGTGAGAGTCTATCTTCACCCATAAGCGTCAGTCTAAAAGAATCTGGGGCCAGGCTCAGATGGTAAAAGAATCTCCCTGCAATTCAGGAGACCTGGGTTTGATCCCTAGGTCAGGAAGATCTTCTAGAGGAGGACACAGCAACCTACTGCAGTATTCTTGTCTGGAGAATTCTATGGACAGAGTAGCCTGGCGGGCTAGAGTCCATATGGTCACTAAGAGTCGGGCACGACTGAGCAGCTAACACTGCTGCTGCTGCTGCTGCTGAGTCACTTCAGTCGTGTCCGACTCTGTGCGACCCATAGACGGCAGCCCACCAGGCTCCACCATCCCTAGGATTATCCAGGCAAGAGCACTGGAGTGGGTTGCCATTGCCTTCTCCAATGCATGAAAGTGAAAAGTGAAAGTGAAGTCGCACGGCTATTACTTTTAAAACAAGAAAACTATCTGATATCCAGACAAAGACTGCCGCTCTGTCAGTGTTCATATCCTGCTTGAATAACACCCACTGAGGCACAGGCACGCATACCTAAAAATCGTACAGAATCTGAACCCAGTGCATAAGCAACTTTTTCTGTTCTTTCTTTTGGCTGCGCCAGGTCTTCGGTGCTGCACACAGGGCTGCTCTCTCATTGCGGTGCACGGGCCTCTCGCTTGGTGGCCTCTCTTGTTGGGGAGCACGGGCTCTCGGTGCGGGGGCTTCAGCAGCTGAGGTTTAGGCCTTTAGAATGCCAGCTCAGTAGTCATGGTGCACGGGCTTAGTTGCCCTGTGCCACGTGGGATATTTCTGGACCAGGGATCGGCAGAATCTTAACCACTGGATCACTAGAGAAAACTAAACAAACAACTTTTAACAATCCATCTAACAATTTTAGTAAAATAGTCAGTATTGACACTCACCTCTGTTATCAGCTGAAACGACCAAGGCTCAACTTCCCCACCTTCTGACAACATTTATGTATCCCATACTTAAACCTGTCAGGGATGTGGGGAAAGATTATTGCCTTGGATATCAGGACTTGGAACCTAATTCTCTGGCCCTTAGTTTTTGGGGATCTTTTGTCTGTGGTGTAAAAAGATAAATTGGCCCAAATGCTCTTAAAGGTTCCAGACTGCTTTCAGATTCTCCTGCAGAGGAATGTAGCAAAATAGAAAAAAAAAAAAATTTTACTCTCCTTCTGTTTGAAGATGGCCTGTAGACCTGAAAATAATAATATTTGGAATGTCAAAATTTTCTGAGAACTGACTATATGCCAGGCACTAGATTGCAAACAGCTTTTTGTGTATTATTTATTCCTTAAGATAATGAAGCATTATCACTCCCATTTTGCCAAGGAGACAGGTCTTAAGGGGCATCATGACTACACCAGAATCACATAAATGAAAGGAGAGAAAGAACTTTTATTCCAAAACCTGTTATCTTACCCATCACACCACATTTAAAATAACATATGAGCTCAATTGGGCTTCCTAGACGGCACTAGTGGTAAAGAACCCGCCTGCCAATGCAGGAGATGTCAGATACATGGCTTTAATCCCTGGGTTGGGAAGATCCCCTGAGGAGGAAATGGCAACCCACTCCACTGTCCTTGCCTGGAGGTGCATGCATACATGACCTTCATTGTAAAAAAGAACAAGACTCAAGGTTCTCCTTATTTCTGTCTAAAATTAAACATGCATTTCAGTAAATGTGTTTTGTATTTTTTGGAGGCTGTGTTTTGGCTCCCATGGGGAAATAGCATTTTCTTGATAAAGGGTGGATAAGCAAAGAATGATCTATTATATGTGATCATAGGAGTCACGTCCTGTGAGACTTTTTACAGCCTCGGGTTTTCAAGAATTGCTGTCACTGAATTCCATAAACATCCTTTGTGTTCAGAATATGGTAGCACCTACTCTCAAGGTATTGTTAATACGCTCAGTAAAAACACACTTGCCTTCTGCAGGCTATGGTTTTGCTTTGAAATCTCTGTAATTAAGACATTCACATTTCAGGCACTGGGTATTATTGAGTTCAAAGAAACAAAGATGTATTTCATCTTTTTTTTTTCTTTCCTTACAGATGATTCATCAATTCCACTCCTCCCGCCCACAGACGTCTAAATTTCAGTTTTCTGAGAAGCTACAAAGCGTGCAGTGGCATCTCCGCATTGAGTCAGAGGACACTGAGTGTTAAACTGTAATACCGCCAAGAGTTTGGTGTCAACCCTCTTAACCTGTTTTCCGGTGTAAGCGTCATTAACAATGCTCTTTGCCCTCGGGCACTAAAAGGAAAAGACGCCAGTAACCCTACACCAACTGTTCCACTTAAGTAACTACTGACGCACCCGTTATCTTTCCAGGCTATCCGGGGAAGGGGGTGGGAACATTTGCTCCTGTGTCCCTGGCAAGCTGGCTAATGCTTGTCAGAGCAAGAGCTCTGTTCCCTGAGGCTCAGTTTCCTGTCCCACATTTGAATCTGCACACTTGGGATAACCAGAGAATACACACGATTGTGTTTACTGGACTATAAGACAGCACAAACATCAGTGTGTCCACTTCAGACACACACACACACACACACACACACACACACACACACATTCAAATCAGACAGCTAACAGGAAATATTTCACACTGAAACACCTTGGTTAAATTTCCAGGTGCATCTGTATTAATTTGAAATATCATCCCTAGCAATTTGTAGATAGTAAGTTTGGAAAGTTCCTCTTCAACATTTTCTTTATTTGTTCAAGTAAATCTATTCATCCACATTTTATTTGCTGAAGCAAATATACAAAGTGGTGTGCAGTGTACCTAAGTCTCTTCAGTCCTGTCTGATTCTTTGCGACCCCGTGGACTGTAGCCCGCCAAGCTCCTCTGTCCGTGGGATTCTCCCAGGCAAGTATACTGGAGTGAGTTGTCATTTCCTACTCCAGGGGATCTTCCTCGCACAGGGATCGATCTCCCTTCTCTTACATTTCCTGCATTAGCAGGCAGGTCCTGTAAAGTGCCATGTAGGAAGCCCTGTGAAGTGGTAGCTCTGTAGTAAAGAATTCGCCTGCCAATGCAGGAGATGTGGATTCGATCCCGGGGTCAGGAAGATCTGGAGAAGGAAATGGCAACCCATTCCAGTACTCTTGCCTGGGAAATCTCATGGACAGAGGAGTGTGGCGCGCTACAGTCCATGGGTCACAAAGAATCACACACAACTGAGCAACTAAACAGCAAACATATGACGTATTCCAAATATCCACTCAGGATTTCGTTAGAAGAGCTATAAGCACTTTTTTAATGTATTAAGATTGCCGCTGGCGATCTTCTTGAGTCTTGACCAGTAGAGGCAGCTAATTAGGTGGAATATTCCAGAGAAATGGAAGTCCCTGCAGAGTGAGATAATTCAAGCCATTCCTTATTTCATAATGAACATTGTAAAAAATGGTTTCTTCATTATGAGAGGAAGGGGCTGCTCTAAGGGAGTGGAGATTGGCAGAAAGAGTGCTACTTGGGTTTTGCAGAAGGAACGTTTTCAACAGTTATATACCCTTAATATTTTAAAAATATACTTTGGGAATCAAGCAGATCAGCTCTTCCACGCCAATCATTTTCCAATCCAAGATCAAAAGTGACATTTTAAAAGAGGTACATTAAGAAAAAGAAGACATTTCTGTAATTGAGCGATTCCAAGGTCTCATCAACTATATATAAATGAATTCTGTGTGTAATCTCCTGCTGGTGTATAACTAGGACCTGAGCTCTCTGCCAGGAAATACCTGTGGCCACTGTTAAATGGGATATGGTCCATCTCGTTGGCTCTGAACAGCTGAGGGTGGGAACAGTAAAACACACCTTTATTTGCTGGCTACAGGATGGATGTGGATGCCCAGTCTCACTCTGAGCTGATTTCTTCCCAATATGTGATGCTCCCAGAACTTTTCACAGAACAAGCTGCTCTGAGCTTCTCCCTAGAACTCCATATATTCTGCTGTAGACAACAACTTTGTATCCTGGTCATGCATGCCCTTCTGGAGATATGATAGAGTAGAGCGATCTCCTCCAAGCAGCCCGGTATATCCCAACCAAATCATCAAAGTTTCAAGTTACTTTTTCACCTCACTGAATAAAAAAGCAGTGCCAACTCAATCCATAGGTCTAGGGTAACCAATGTCGCATCGGAAGCAGTACCACCATCTTCCTATTTTCCATTTGAAATAAGTCTTTCTGTCCACCCAAGCCACTTGCCTCATTAACTACAGAGACAGGACAGCCGGTTGCCCATTGGTCATCTTCTGCCACATGAGGAAGACAGTCTCAAGCTGAGCACACAGGTATAGTCATATCTGACGCTCAGTGCCCACTGCACAAGTCCTGGTTCTTTTGGTTAAATTTGAAATCTCTATCACCTTGCCTCAAACCATTTAATCCACACTGTATTCCCACTGGTCAATTATGTTAGACCCATCATCTCTAACTCTGCTTCTCTTAAACTTGTCATTCTTGTCTCTTCTCCAAGCCTTTGTTCATACTGTTCCTGATCCTTGAATTTAAATGACTTTGTGTTCATAGTTATTGCTAATATTTTATAAAGTGCTGGCTATGTGCCCAGCCCAGTGTTAGTCACTTTGCCTACTTTACATTATCTTACCTGTATAATGTCCAAAGAAAGTATGGATATTTATTCCTGTCATATCAAACAGGAAACTGAGGCTTGGAGATTGAAGCAGATGCTGAGGTATCTCACCAAGAACTGCCTCTCTTGTCAAGATCAAGGTGATTCATTCTCCTTGCTGCTGAGGGTGCTGACTGCTCACCTGGGATAATTACTTTACAATATTGTGATGGGTTTTGCCATTCATCAGCACGAACCAGCATTAGATACACATATATCCCTTCCGTCTTGAACCTGCCCCCACCTCCCTCCCTATCCCATTTCTGCAGGTTCTCACAGAGTTTTTACTTCTTGCAGCAATTGGAAAGGGACTGCTTTTCCTTTCTCCAGGGACAGCCTCCCACCTATGACTTCTTAGTGTAAGAGTATAAAGGCCTGGACCCCTTGACTTATCTGGGGACATTTCTCGAGGACCATCCCCTGTCCAGAGTTCCCTGTGGGGTCAACTCAGGCCACTGGAGTCACCACACCCTCTGCCCAGCCTGCCTGCTGCCCCCCCCACCCCCAGAGCTCCTCAGAGTACTCCCTCTTACACCTCCTGCACACAAATCACAGTTTCAGGGCCAATTTCCTCGGGAATCCACTCAACAAGGAAGGCTGCATGTGCCCAAAATCAAGAGCAAAGAAGAAGATCTGAGATTTCAACATGACTCTGTTTCAAGACTGTTCCTTTCTCTCTGCTGTTCCTGTTTCTGTCGAAAGACTATCCATCTTTCCCTTCTCAGAGGGGCAGAAACTTTTTCTCAGTCCCTCTCTCCAAGCACCAAGATGCTTATATTTCACTAGAGGAAAGTGGGGAAGTGTGGTCTTAGGGAGGATAAGTAATCACATAGATCCAGCAAGTAGATGTGTTTTGTTTGTCCTGTGTTGTCCTTTAAAATGATGGGTCAGTATTTTTTTGATTAGAAGATTTGACCCCAAAATATAGATTACCAGCTTCTCTTGAAAATCCAGAGTGCAAGCTGTACTGTGTGGTTACTTGGTCACATGAGCACAGTGCCTGCAGATGGGTAGTGGCGTGCTAGCCCTGTGGACACCATAATTTGCTGCTATCTGCACCACCTCAAGCAATCCCTGACACAGAGTTTGGGGACAATGTCATCAATCGAGTTGCTAGTCCATTTTTTTTTCTTGGAGAAAGAGGTCTCTCTGTGTGGCTCAACCAAAAAATAGGAAAATTAAAGATAGGCCTAGAAGATTATATATTTAAAGGAAAAGAATAGGAAAAAGCTTTAAGGGAAAGGGAAAGATTGGGAAGCTCATCACCAACTCAATGGACATGAATCTGAGCAAACTCTGGGAGATAGTGAAAGACAGCAAAGCCTGGCATGCTACAGTCCTTGGGGTCGCAAAGAGCCTGACACGACTTAGTGACTGGAAAACAACAACGACAATGATGTGTAAACAGGATGGATGAGTTACAGTTATATGTCTTATGTTGGTCAATGCATGATCTTCCTGGCATCTGTGGAAGTTAAAGTTTGGTCCATGGCTCTACTGAATAACAGCACTCTTCACAATAGCCAAGTCAACCAATCTAAATGGAAGCAACTTAAATGTCTAGTGACAGATGAAGGATATTGAAGGATATGTACCATATGTGGCATATATACACAAGTGAATACTGCTGCTGCTGCTGCTAAGTCGCTTCAGTTGTGTCCGACTCTGTGCGACTCCAGAGATGGCAGCCCACCAGGCTCCCCCGTCCCTGGGATTCTCCAGGCAAGAACATTGGAGTGGGTTGCCATTTCCTTCTCCAGTGCATGAAAGGGAAAAGTGAAAGTGAAGTCGCTCAGTTGTGTCTGACTCTTCACGACCCCATGGACTACAGCCTACCAGGCTCCTCCATTCATGGGATTTTCCAGGCAAGAGTACTGGAGTGGGGTGCCATTACTACTCAGCCATAAAAAGGAATGAAATAATGCCATTTGCAGCAACCCAAATGGACTTTATACTAAGTGAAGTAAATTAGAAAGAGAAAAACAAATACTATATAATATCACATATGTAGAATCTAAAAAATGATACAAGTGAGCATATGCATGAAACAGAAACAGAACTGTGGACATAGAGCATTGACTGGTTGCCAAGGAGAAGGGGGATGGAGGAAATTATGGAGTGGGAAGTTGGGGTTAGCAGATGATAGCTATTATATATGGAATGGATAAACAGCAGGATCCTACTGTATAGCAAAAAGAACTATATTCAGTGTTATATGATAAGCAATAAGGAAAAAGAATATTTTAAAAAAGAATGAATATGTGTATAGATTCATATATGTACATGTGTGCATGTGTGCCCAGTCCCTCAGTCATGCCTGACTCTTTGTGACTCTATGGATTGTAGTCCACCAGGCTCCTCTGTCCATGGGATTCTCTAGGTAATTCTTCACGCTACACTGGACTGTGTAACCATTTCCTGCACCAGGGGATCTTCCCAACCTAGAGATCAAACCTGCATCTCCTGCATTGGCAGGCAGACTTTTTACCACTGAGCCACTGGGAAACCCTACATATAACTCAGTCATTTAGCTGTACAGTAGAAATTAACACAACATTGTAAATCAACTATACCTCTATTAAAAAAAAAAAGTTTGGCCTATGAACAAGATCAGGGAATCACACTATGAGTCAGGTGTTGTCCATAGTCTAACAGAATAAGCCTCAGATCTGGAGTGCATGGAGAGGGGGTGAGGGAAGAGGAGGGATCTGATTCTTCTTCTGCTGTGATGTGGTCCTAAGGACAAGTCCCAGAACCTTCCCAACTCTTTTGTAAAACAAGTGATGCATTGGATAATCTCAAAGGTTCTGTCTAGCTGTAAAACCCTAAAATCTATGATCTATCTGCTTGTTGTTTTATATGATTGAGTTTGCCTGAGTAATAGACATATGAGGGCATGGATTATGTCTGCTATTTCTTTGTATCTCTCATAAAATAAAATGGAAGATAAGCACAGTACACATGTTGATGGATTGAAGGACTCCTTTCAATCAATACAATACACATATTGATGGGCCGATGGACTCCAGAGCTCCAAATGAGACCCTGTCCACAAGGAGAACCTACTCCAGACTGCAGACTTTGTCTAAGGAGAAAGAAGAAAGAGATACATTACAGGTAGCAGGAGCTGCATGCAGCGTGAAAGAAACATAACCACAGCTCACAAATGGAAAATGTCGTAACAGTTCTGGGGGAAAAAAAGAGTTAAAACTGTGTTTCCTCCAGCACTACAGTTTCTCATGAACAGAAAGCGCCCTTTGGACGTAGTCTGGAGGGAATTGAAACTCACTACTCTGGAAAATCAATTCAGCAGGATGAGAGAGAGTCACAGCTTTCTGAGACCTCGTTCCCACTTTCCTGGCCCCACTTTGTTTCAGAGGCGTGTTTCAGAAAGGGCTGAGGGTGTTGGAGACTGATCTGAATCACCCAGAATTTAGCTAAGCTTCTACTCGCTCTTCAATTTCTTGCAATTTTCTAGGCATAGTTATTTTAAGAGGGCTTTTCCTGAATTTTTGCTTCAGTCCAATTGCCAACTTGGTTTAGATCTATGCCACACTGTAGCTTCTGTGTCATTTTCCTTAAAAATCCAGTCATCTGATAGTTAATAAGTTTGGTAACCTTCCTGGAGACCAAAGAAGTATGGAGGGGCTCCATGTTGTATCATGACGTCTGTGGCCATCTTGCTGCCCCACCCCACCCCTCCACTCCTTTCTGGCTTCAGCACCTTCCAAAAGGCCATATTCCCAACCCATCTCTCTCCCTGGCACACATCTAAGAAGAATCACTTTGACTTCCCCTCCTTCAACTGCTTTTTTGGGGAGGAATAAACTCTACAAGCTGGCCTACTTAGAATTCCCAAGTCCCTCAAGTTCTAGTGAGTAAAAATCTCTCTATCCTGTTACACTTAAATATTTTTTAATAAGCCTTCCCAAGTGCCTAGAACCCTGGGCATAGCATCTCTGTATTTTCTCTGCCAGGCATTCGTATTTAATTCTTAGTGTGAAATATTAAACTGAATGCAATTTCTAGTGATGATTTAATTTAATTCTCTCATTTCGTGAAAGTGAAAGTTTCCTGGGTAGCTCAGACAGTAAAGAATCTGCCTGTAATGCAGGACACTTGTGTTTAAGGTTGGGAAGATCCCCTGGAGAAGGGAATGGCTACTACCCATTCCAATATTCTTGCCTGGAGAATTCCAGAGTATGAGAAGATTTGAGGGCTACAGTCCACGGGGCTGCAAAGAGTTGGACATGACCGAGTGACTAACCTTTCATTTTTACTTTTCTCTTTTCATTGCTAGGGAAGCCAAGCCCCCTCACAAATTAAATGTCTCTAGAATTTCTAAATACAACTTGACTACTTTGACCAATAGTCAACAGAACAAACAGGTCCTTGTTCCACAAGGAGAGCTACCAGCTTTGTTCATACCCCAAGCCATGTATCATCTATAATATGGGTGATATGAAGAATTTTTCAGAATAATTCTTTCAAAAAATGTTTGATGCTCTACACTTTGATATTAGAACCTAATGTCCACATAATATGGAACCCCACTATATATAATAAGGAATGTGAGTAAACACCTTGATGGGATGACAATATACATGGGAACCAGATCTATAATATGGGTGATATGAAGAATTTTTCAGAATAATTCTTTCAAAAAATGTTTGATGCTCTACACTTTGATATTAGAACCTAATGTCCACATAATATGGAACCCCACTATATATAATAAGGAATGTGAGTAAACACCTTGATGGGATGACAAATATACATGGGAACCAGCAAGGATAAAACAAAGAGGTTTGAGGCCTTATGGGAAATTCCTAGAACTATAGGGATTTTGGTTTAACTGCCTCATGGGGGTTGGGTGGGTTGGCAGGTGGATAGCTTGGTGGCCTGATGGGGAGGGTACAGCGTTGCATGACAGCTGAAAGTTTTTAATTTTGTCTCATGGGTAGTGGAGTCACTGAGAAGGTTTAAGAAGAGAAATAGTCTACTTTTGCTTTTTACTTCTACAAGAAGGTGTAAGTTTGCCTATAGAAGGATAACACTGAAAGCCAAAAAAATGTTTAAGAGGCTCTTGCAATGATCCAGATGAAAAACAGTAATGGCCAGAGGGGGAAGATAAAGGAACAGAGGGAGATAACATTTAGGGACTAGAATCAACAGTCTGAGGAGCAGCTGAATATGGCCAGTGATGAACACAAACTATGCAGCTGAAACATCTGTCCAAAAAGCCACTTGCTACTGCTAAGTCGCTTCAGTCATGTGTCTGACTCTGTGTGACCCCATAGACAGCAGTCTACCAGGCTCTGCCGTCCCTGGGATTCTCCAGGCAAGAACACTGGAGTAGGTTGCCATTTCCTTCTCCAATGCATGAAAGTGAAAAGTGAAAGTGAAGTCGCTCAGTAGACAGCAGCCTACCAGGCTCCTTTGTCCATGGGATTTTCCAGGCAAGAGTACTGGAGTGGGTTGCTATTGCTTGCTTGATAATTATCTTTCTAGCTGGAGTATCATTTTTATATCTAGACTGCAAATCCAACTAATAATACCTTGCTTTTAGCTCCAAATGCTACAAAATACCTTGGCCAAATTTAAACATAAATTAGTAGTTGATGCTCCTATTAATTTTCTAGTTCTCAACTTTGCTGTTGTTCAGTCACCCAGTCGCATCCAACTCTTTGCAACACCATGGACTGCAGCACACCAGGCCTTTCTGTCCCTCACCATCTCCCGGAGCTTGCCCGAGTTCATGTCTATCGCATCGGTGATGCCATCCAGCCAGTTCATCCTCTGATGCCCTCTTCTCCTTCTGCCCTCAATCTTTCCCAGCATCAGGGACTTTTCCTGAGAGTCAGGTGTTCACATCAGATTAAGTTCTTGACGTAATCACACATAAAACTTCCCAATAGTTTCAAAATCCAAGAGTTGCTAAGGTCTCAACTTTTTAGAGTTAATTTTACTGCTATTTCCTCTGATTCGCAAAGCTAATGTTAAACAAGGCCTTCTAATGGACTGTAAGTTGGTAATAATGCCACAGAAATCATAATTAATTGCTTGAGGATAAAGGACTCAACAAAGGAACAGTATACTAGTTTCTGATTTGGGTAAATATCAGCCAGTGCTATTGACAAACTAAACAGTGGATCAGAGTTATGAATTCAAATGACTGCATGATCCAGGCGAATAGCAAAGTGGAGAGACTTAGGTATGAGTATGTTGATCTGTGATGGAGGCAGCTCCCACCCCTTTTGCTATCCTGCAGAAATGCTGGTCCCAGGTTACCAGATATTCTGGAGTTTTCCAATGCTATGAAAAAGCTTGGCTAATGCTTTTAAAACTCTACAGCCAAACCACATCTGACATTTAGCCCATGACCCATCAGATTGCAGACTCTTGCTAATCAGTGTGGTCCAGGGACCAGCAACATCAGCATCACCTGGGAGCTTGCTAGAAATGCAGAATCCCAAGCTTTGTCCTGGGCTCTATACACATGTATAGTTTTGTTGCATATACCAATAAATTGTTGATGATTGGTATCCACATTCAAGCATGAGAAGACTTGCTTCCATCTAAAATATGACTCAGATGAACTTATCTATGAAACAGACTCAGAGATGTAGAGAAGAGACTTGGAAAAGAAGAGGGCTAGGGGAGGGATGGAGTAGGAATTTGGGCTTAGCAGATGCAAACTATTATATATAGGATGGATTGAAAAAAAAGTTATACTGTATAACACAGGGAACCATATTCAATATCCTGAGACTAAATCATAATGGAAAAGAATATTAAAAAGGATATATATATATATGTATGTATGTATACACAAATAACTGAATCACTTCATCGTATTGTTGCTGTTGTTTAGTCACTAAGTCTTTGGCTTCCCAGGTGGCTCAGCGGTAAAGGATCTGCCTGGTGAGCAGGAGATGCATGTTCCATTCCTGGGTTGGGAAGATCCACTGGAGAAGGAAATGGCAACCCATTCTAGTATTCTTGCCTGGAAAATCCGTGGACAGAAGAGCCGGGTGGGCTATAGTCCATGGGGTCACAAAGTATAGCACAAATTAACACAATATTGTAAATCAACTATACCTCAAAAAAAAAAAAAGCACTGTATTCCATAGTCTTAGGCATAGAGATTAAATTACAAAAATGCTCCTTCTACATCCAGAGTAGACTTGTGGAAGAACATGTCTTGGTTACCAAAGCAGAGCATGGGTTGTTTTTTGGAGACAAGAAAGGCAGCCTCCCACTGCACCTGGGTCCTCTTTGAGCTAACTCCAGAAGAAGGACAGGAGATGTCTTCCGAAGTCCACATGTTCCCTGTGGGTTGGTTTGCGTGTCTCATACACAAACTAGGTGGAGGCCAGAGATACTTGCCTCAGCGCAAAATGTAATAGGGACACCAAACACTCTACAATGGAGATAATACTACAAAAGCCCTTTTGTGCATTATTGTAATATTAATTACTTATTAATAAAAGAATCATTTGTTTCATTGTGTTGATTATTAACCTTAATAAAATAGTGCTTTGATGAAATATTTTTAAAAATCAAAATTAATATCAAACTCCACATTGAATAAAAGCAACACAATTTTCATCTTGTCTACACATAATTCCAGCCCTACTTCTGTTTATGCCATTTTGAATATTTCTATAACTATTATTTCCCATTATTCAGACTTGTCTCTTAAAAGGCACTGAATAAGACATATAATTTCAAAACCTATAAAAATAAATTTAATACAAAATGCTTTTCCTGTTAGAAAAATGCTTCATTCTAACTCCCAGAGAGTCTAAAATGCTTCAGCGTAACAGGCTATATTTACCAGTATCATCTCTGGCTTCCCAGGTGGCTCAGTTGGTAAAGTATCTGCCTGCAATGTGGGAGATTTGGGTTCAGTCCCTGGGTTGGGAAGAGCCCTGGAGAAGGGAATGGATACTGGCTCCAGTATTCTTGTCTGGAAAATTCTATGGACAGAGGAGGCTGGCAAGCTACAGTCCATGGGGTCGCAAAGAGTGGGACATGACTAAGCAAGTAACACTTTCTCTGGCTTAGCCAGGAGCCAGCTAGCCTCCATTTCTTGCTCACATTATCTGAGTGCCAAACTGGGAGCTGGAGCCACTTTATTAAGGATTAAAACATTGTTTTATTCTTCTGCTTTGGAAGTCCAGTAACTTGAGAAGAGGAGATAGGCTGGCAATGGGACTGTGGCAAGCTGGCAGAAACAAAAATAGCTGTGAAGCTGCCTTTGTGTGTCTATTTCACACGTCGATTTCCGTTTCAGGGCCAGACCTGGAAGTGCCCCAGGGGTCCAGAAAAGATGAAACTTGAGGTAGGAATGAATGAGTGATCACTAGGCATGTTTCAGTTCCTGTCTGGGGAGTACAAGCTGCAGATAGCAAGAAAATACTAGCTTTTCTTACAGAGCTTATGCAGGCTGGAACTTGGGAGGAAAAACTGACCAATTGCACCCTGAACCACAGCTCTGGGGAGGGAATTGGTCAATTTTCCCATGGCATTGGTGTCTGCACCTTTCATGCAGTGTTTTCTGGGTCCTTCCATAGTTAGCTGGCTTTATGAGTAAGTAGGTGAGATGCAGGATGAACCAGATGGGCTTTGGATGTGGTACCAGAATGTATCCCAGCTGTTACTAAGCTAGCACTAGCATTTAACTGGCGACTTATCTGAGTGTCTGCACCATCCCAAGCCTCCGCTTCCTCACCCTTGCAGGGCAGGTGTTAATATGAGACTGTGCTATGCATGCTAAGTCACTGCAGTTGTGTCTGACTATTTGCAATCCTCTGGACTGTAGCCCACCAGGCTCCTCTGTCTACAGGATTCCCCAGACAAGAATATTGGAATGGGTTGCCACTTTCTCCTCCAGGGATCTTCCCGACCCAGGGATCAAATCTAGAACTCTCTTGTGTCTCCTGCCTTGCCAGGTGGGTTCTTTATGACTAGTGCTACCCGAGAGGCCTAACATGAGATCACAACTATGAAATTCTTTAATATGTGACCTAGCATGGAACTCATAACCTAAGAGGGGGCAACAAGCATCCTTCCCAACCAAACTTCCCAACCAACCCTAAAATTTCAAAGGCAGAGATTCTCTGTTTCTGACTTTTAGCAATTAATTTACATTTCCCTAGTAGATCTAAAGCTCCAAAACACTTTCCCTTAAAACCATTCTATTGTGTCCTCCAAACATTATAGGGAGTTAGGCAAGGCAAGAATTATTCTCACTATTTTAAAATGGAAAATTAGAACAACTGGTAGAAGACAAATCTTCTGGCTTTTATTCCAATCAATTTCTACCACTCTGAACTTTCTCTTCTGCAAATAATAGGAACACAATACATGTTTGTTGACTATACAATTTCGGTGAACTGTATGAAAAGTCCAAAATACAGATGCTGTCATCCTCCACCAAAAAAGTGCAGTGTTGAGTTTTTTCTCATGACAAGTTATTAAGTTGCTCAAGATGAAAGGATTTGTCTTTATATATCTTTTTCTTAAAAAAAAAACAATGTTTTAAACCATGTTAATTTCTGCTGTACAGCAAAGTGATTCAGTTATACAAGTATATATATATGTATTTTTTCATATTCTTTTCCATTATGTTTCACCACAAGATATTGAATATAAATCCCTATGTTATACAGTAGAACCTTGTTGCATTTCCATCCTATTTATAATAGCTGCATGTGCTAATCCCAAACTCCTGATACCTCTTTATGTATCTTTGAATCTCCTGCAGTATCAAGAAGTAGGTAAACATAATAACTGGGATTAATTTTTTTGACAGCCTGATTTATAAATGATCATCGATATATGGATGTTAGAGGTTTGCTTACATTAGATGTTTGCCTGTGTTTTCCTAAACAAATGAAAAGGAGAATGAGCTTGTGTTCATGTCAATTAAAGTGTTAACACTCAACCCAGAGCACATAATTTGCTACAGCCACCAGCTCCACAGTCTCATTGGGAGGGTTTTGTACTGACTTAGCCAGAGCCGCCTCCCTTCTGCCCCAGCAGTCAGAGCTCTTTGGGAGTTCATCTTTCACAAACACGTTAGAAATACTGAAGCCATTCTATGGGTCAACACTGAATTTAAGGAGCCACATATCAACTTGAATCAGACTGATTACAACTCCTCTGAACCTAATTGGCAAAACCTAACTGCATTCATGTTTTATTAAAAGCAACTTTCATTACACAGGCGGTGCTGTCAGAAAAATAAATTACATCTGCAAGCACTTAGGTATAAAATTTTGCAGATAACTTCCAGTCGTCGGTAATTTTATATTAGAAACTGTTTTTCCAATACATGCTAAAACTTTGTTCATCAGTATTAAACATGCTTTACCTACCACTCTCAGAATATTTATAGGATTTGTAATATAACCTCTTTTTTTATTCTTTAGTGATTTAGTAAACTGTTTTCCACCAACTTTATTTTTGGCAGCGTCTGTAGGCCTTTTGGAAACTATAAATTGGTTTGCATTTTATATTCCACTGTTTACCATTCGCCCCCCACCCCCTGCCTTAGAATAGATTTCAATCCATTAAAAAAAAAAAAAAGTGGTAGGTGTTGGCTGCAAAACAAGTGAATTCTACTTGAAACTACAACAAATGACTCATATAACCTTACAGATGGGAAAAAATATACAAAAGTCCTATTTCACTCTCTCACTCTGAATACAATATTTGAGTTCTCACTATGGAGAGTTTTAACTGACTGCACCTACAGGATTTCCCAAAAGTTCCCTTTTCTTAATTGTATCCTTAATTTGCAACAGTGTGATTTGAGGTATGTTTGTCACCACTACCACATGCAATTCGATATTTGTAGGAATTCAGAACAATTTTTTGAGCAATGTACGTTGACTAGCAGTTGCTTCAGAAAATAAAACTCTCTTTTCTGAGCTAACTTTAGACTTCGAGCAGAATTCCAAGGATTGTACAGAGTTCCCATATGCCCTTCACTGAGCATGCACTATTAACATCTTCCATAACCAGAATACATTTGTCAGTGTAAGAAATTAATATTGGTACAATACTCAACTCATCTGCAGACATCTTTTGGGTTTTCCAAGTTTTCCCACTAATGTCTTTTTTGTTCCACAATTCAGTCCAGGATCCCACATCACATTTAGTTTTTACATCTTCTTAATCTCCTCCAATTTGTGACAGCTACTTAGCCTGGCCTTGTCTTTTATGACCTGGAACCTTTACGAAGAGTCCCAGGCAGTTACTTTCTATAATGCTTCCTAGTTTGGGAATGTGTAATGATTTCCCATGATGAGCTTAGAGTTATACTTGATTTGGAAGAATACCTTAACTACAGCAGTTTTCACTGTGGTGCTGATGAGGATGGTCTATTTTCTTTCTTCTTCCTACTTATTAATTGGAATTCTTCGGTAAAGAAGAGTTGTGCTTTGTACCCCATATCTTTATTTGCTCCATGTCCACTTTAGTCACTTGTGTCCAACTCTATGCAAGCCCATGGACTGTAGCCTGCCAGGCTCCTCTGTCCATGGGAATTCCCCAGGCAAGAATACTGGAGTGGGTAGCCGTGCCCTCCTCCAGGGATCTTCCCAACCCAGGTATCAAACCTGTGATGGGCAGGAGGTTCTTTACCACTGTTTAGGTTACAGCAATCATATCACTGGGGCTTCCCTGGTAGTTTAGCAATAAAGAATCCACCTGCCGATGAGGGAGACTTGGGTTTGATTCTTTGGGTCAGGAAGGTGCCCTGGAATAGGAAACGGCAGCCCCTTCCAGTATTCTTGCCTGGAAAATCCCATGGACAAAAGGGCCTGGTGGGCTACAGTCCATGGGCTCGCAAAGAGTTGGACATGACTTAGCAACTAAACAACAACAAGAACAAGAATTAGATCATTATTTATTTGTAGCTTACATTTTTCCTAATGTCTTGATCATTGGGAATTTTTCCAGTTGGCTCTTGCAACCTTTTAACATGCACCTCTTCCTGTCTTTTCCTAAATCCACTCTTTCTGGCACCACAGTATGCTCCAGGTTCATCGTACATGTTCCTTACCCAAACCTGCCATAAGCCTCTTTTCCAAAGAGCTTTTGTTCATTTACTTGAAGAATGATTTTTAGATACTAGGAACCCTCACTAATATGGGATGTTACTAATTTTTTACCTTCTCAAAAGATACAGCTAAGATATGGGCATCTGTGTATATATACTAACCCATGTGCACACACTTATCTATATTAATTTCTGTATCTGTCTATCTGCATACAAATTTTTAAAACCAGGTTTTGTTTTTTTTTTTTTTTTACTGATACTGCTGACTAAACCAACACCATGGGGTTTATTCTAGCCTTCTTCACTTCCTCATATGTAACTTCTTTGTCTGACACTGAGAAACCCGTGTCTCACTATCTACTGTGGATTTTCTTATTTCTCCATCCCTGTTATACATAGAAAGTAGTTTCAGAATTGCTAACTCTGCCCCTGGGAAAAACTAATGTACTAATTAGAGAACAGTGTCCAAAGATGCAGTTTTTTGCCACTAGCCTTACGGCATCCAATCAGAACACTATTTTTTCCAAAGTTACTTATGTTCAGTCCTTTCTTCCCCACTCTCCTCAGTGTGGTTATTATTTATCAGCAACCAAGTTTAATTCATTGGTCACAGGCTCTATTCCCTCTCAGGTTCTCTCCACAACCACGTTGTGTTTTTTTCTTAAATATATAGCAAATAGTGTTCCCTTTGTGGCATACAGTTCTCCAGATTTGGCAAATGCATGGAATTGTGTGTCCAGCACTTACAGAATAATTCCATCTCTCTAAAATTCTCTCATGCTGTGCCTTTGTATTCAACCCATCTTCTTGTTCCCGGCAATCGGTGATCAGTTTTGAGTTTCTATAGAAGTTTTGCTCTTGCGAGACTGTCCTTAAATGGAATCATATTGTAGCCTTTGGGGTTGAGCATCTTTCTCTGAGCAAAATGCATTTAAGCTGTAACTATGTTTTTGTGTCAGTCCAGAGTTTATTCCTTTTTCATTGCTCAATAATGTTCCATCAAGTAGATTTACCAAACATTTTGCTTATCCATTCAATAGTTGAAGCTCAATGGGTTATTTCTCTCATTCTTCATGTGTTCAGTGTCATAGATTAAGAAACTCTTTAACCCAAGATTACACGACTTTCTCCTATGCTGTCTTCAAGAAGTTGTATGGCTTTACATTTTATATTTAAACTATTATATGATCACATAAGGGCTTCCCTTATATCTCAGTTGGTAAAGAGTCTGCCTGCAATACAGGAGAACCTGGTTCCATTCATGGGTTGGGAAGATCCACTGGAGAAGGGATAGGCTACCCACTCTAGTATTCTTGGGCTTCCCTGTGGCTCAGTTGGTAAAGAATCCACCTGAAAAGCAGGAGACCTGTGTTCGATCCCTGGGTTGGGAAGATCCCCTGAAGAAGGGAAAGGCTACCCATTCCAGTATTCTGGCCTGGAGAATTCCATGGATAGAGAAGGCTGGTGGGCTAGTCAATAGAGGTCACAAGAGTCAGACATAACTGAAGCAATTTAGCAAGCATGCAGCATATAAATACATATATACATATACAGATATATGTATATATAATTATGTATATACATACATATGCATGCATGCTAAGTCTTTATATATATACATATATGTATATATATGTGTATATATACATATATATAGAGAGAAAGAGAATGATTTTCAGGGATTGACTCCTGCAATTGTGCGGCTGGCAAGTCTGAAATGTGTATGGCAGGCTGGCAGGCTGGAAACTCAGGTAAGAGTTGACATTGGAGTCGTAAGTCTGGATGCCTTGAGGCAGCAGGCTGGAAACTTGGGCTGGGTTTCTGTACTTCTGTCTTGCCACCAGGTAGCTGCTGGTCAACTTGGAGAATGGGTTCATATCAGCGCTCAGTGTTGGTCTCCACTGCACCCAGCAGTGGCTGTAGCCAGGTCAGCTCTGGTGAGCTGAAGCCCACATCACTGAGACCATGGGTAACCTCCATCCCCACCACCACATCCACTTTGTTCCTGAGCCCATTGGGTGATGACAGGGGTGGCTGGGGGAAGTAATAACTGGTATCTTCAGGATAGGTCACCCTCCTGCCGCTGCTAAGTCACTTCAGTCGTGTCCGACTCTGTGCGACCCCAAATTTCCTTGTCATCGATTTTCCAATCTTTCTCCAAGTCCCTCACCATCCAGCCAAACCACTGGCCACACAATGGCCATGCCTCAGTATATAACTGCACCTCTGGCTGTTCTTCCAAGCAAAGTGAACGACCAGGTACACTGCCTAAAGTTCTGATCACTGGGAGGATTTTCCTTCAGGCACGTATGCGAAATAGGCTGTGATGCTTTAGCTGTTTCCTTTCACAGAACCATCTGTCAACCAAACCTAAGTTTCTCTTCCTCTGTCAACTGATCACTCATGGTCCCCATGAGGACATCAGCGGAGCCTGGGAGAAAGAGGCAGCGTAGCAGGAGCAGAACCCATGGTATTTCGGCCGCCCATTCATGTAACTCACTTGTGCCTTCAGGACCTGCTGAGGTCCCATCGCTATAAACCATTTCCATTTGACAGTGGAGGCCTGTTTTGCACACCCAATTTTATGGCTTGGTGGGTCAGACGGTCAGTTCATGGTGGCAGCTCAGGCCATGTGGCAATCTAGCAACTCAGCATTGTGGGTTTACTCTTGACTAAGGCCCAGTGATAGGCCTAGAGCTTCTTCTCAAAAGGGGAGTAGTTATTCATGCAGCATAACTGGACTTTGCTCCAAAAATCCTAAGGAATTGTTCTGTGATTCACCTATAGGGGCTTGCCACTCCAGACAGCATCCTTACCTACCACTACCATGCCAAGTATCACTGGATCATATGATCCAAAACCAGCCTGCACACCAGCCTGGACCTTTGAAGAGCCTTGTCTTGCCCTGGGCCCCACTGAAAACTGGCATCATTCTGTGCAAACTATTATATATCAGATGAATAAACAACAAGGTCCTACTATACAGCACAGGGAAATGTATTCAACATCCTGTGATAAACCATAAGGAAAAGAATATGAAAAAGAAATATATGTATATATTCATATGTGTACGTGCAGGCATTTCATCACACCGAGGTAAAAGGCCTCTGAATTTTAGTCAGATATATTTTCCATCCACTAGCATGTTAATATCTTATCACTAAGTCTTGAGTAGTAGTTGCTACCTCTTGCTCCATAGATCCATTCAGCATGGTGGTTGTGGTTTAGTCCTTAAGTTGTATCAGAATCTTGCAACCCCATGGACTGAAGCCTGCCAGGCTCCTCTGTTCATGGGATACTCCAGGCAAGGATACTGGAGTAGGTTGCCAATTCCTTCTTCAGGGGATCCTACGGACCCAGGGATCAAACTCGAATCTCCTGCATTGCAGGCAGATTCTTTACTAACTGAGCTATGAGGGAAGCATTCCCTCCATTCAGCATAATGTCATCCATACGATGGACAAGAGTGATGGGAGCAGCCATCAGGATCTCTGCAAAGTGAATTATGACACAGGGCTGAAGAGTTGATATACCCCCAAGATAAGGCAGTGAAAGTGTATTTCTGGTCTTGCCAGCTGAGAGCAAAGTGTTTCAGGTGGGTCTTCGAGCCAGGGATAGAGAAAAAGGCATTTGCCAGATTAATAGCTACATATCAGGTACCCAGTTATGTGTTAACTTGCTCAAGCAATTAAACTACATCTAGTATAGCCCTGGCAATTGAAGGTTAAAGTTAATCCCCTGTCATTCTCCAAGATCTATTCATCTTCTGCACAGGACAAACAGACAGGTTGAATGGAGATGTGGTGGGAATCACCACAAAACAGGGCCATCTTGCAAGACTGATGGTGTCACTAATCTCTGCAGTCCCTCCAGTAATGTGCTATGGCTTTCCTATTTCCCTAGATAGAAGCAGTTCTTTTTAAGAATCTATTTTGTAATTGAAGGATAATTGCTTTACAGAATTTTGTTGTTTTCTGTCGAACAGCAACATGAATCAGCTATAGGTATCCATATTAGCCTTCCACTTGGCCTTTTTCATCAGAATAGACCTCACTCCATAGGTCAGGGCACCAGTATGGGGATTTTGCTTCCTGCTGAGTGTCTCTTTTCCAGTTATGGATTCTAGAGCTGGGAAATGACCACAGGATACATTCAGAAGCCCAGTGGGCTCACTTTGAGATGGACCTGAGCTGAAACTTTATCAATCACCTGACTTCCATTAACCCTTACTCTAGTGATGGACCACAGTGAAGTTTTGGGTCTCTGGGAATTAGCATTAGTTCAGAGCCAGTATCTAGTAATCTCTAAAAGCTCTGATTATTTTTTTTTCCCCAGTACACACTCAGCCTGGTAAGACACCGTAGCTCCCTTTGGAGAAGGGCGGGAGAGCAATTAACAGAATAATTTTGTTCAGTATACTGGGGTCCTCCCTCCAGGAGCTCAGCCTCTCCTTTATTTAAGGGGTTCTGGGTCTATAAACCGGCTCAAGTCTCGAAGAAGGACCATGACTCCCTGTTTCTATGATTCAGATTAGATTTGTTCACTTGACCTAGAACTTTTCTGCTGGTCTTCTTCTGATCAAGTAAGAATTCAGCAGAACTCTTATTTCACTTCTAGAAATGCCGTGATCAACTAACCAACACCACTGTTCTGTGGGAGGTTGACTACTCTGCTTGTGGGTTTGACTCCACTGTCCATCATGGAAACTATCCCCACCTTGCCTTTCGCCACATGGCCCTTTCCCTGGACAATCTAGTTATTCCCAGTACACTTAGGCTTCTCAATTCAATGACCAGAGTCTCTACTGTAAAGGACTGGCTTACAGAGAAGAATGACCACAGAGCTCTTCAAGGTGCTGGGGTGCCCCTCATTTATTTATTTATTACAGTCATGCTAAAGCTATGTCTACTGTAGACTGAGTCCTTGGGCTGCTTTACTTCCAGGCCTTCGCTCACCAACCCTTTAGGAATGTCTTCCCTCTGCTCCTTCACTTAGCTCAATTCCCTTCACCCACAGTGTCATTAGGACTGAAGAACTAACAGGAGACGCTAATGCCTCTATCTTCTGCCCTCTGCTTGTTTCTACCTAACAGTCTCGGGTGGGGCTTCCCTGGTGGCTCAATGGTAAAGAATCTGCCAGCAATGTGGGAGACCTGAGTTCAATCCCTGGGTGGGGAAGATCCCCTAGAAGAGGAAATGGCAACCCACTCCAGGATTCTTGCCTGGACAATTCCATGGACAGAGGAGCCTGGCCGGCTACAGTCTATGGAGTCAAAAAGAGTCAGACACGACTGAGCGACTAAACAACTCCAAGAACAGTCTTGGATGCTCTTGTCTTCCTGACTCCTCAAAGGTAGCATTCCTGAGTTTATTTCTGCACCTGGAGGTCACAAGATACCACCTGCTGAATATGAAGACTAAAATTTGAGAGCAGATGGTGGAGTACCCCAGCACTTGGACTCACTCCTGGGATTGGAAACAGGCAGATCTCACAGCGCTCTCCCCAGCCACTTGCAGGGAAGCAGAGTTGACTTCGGACTCCCGGTCTCTTTCCATCCTACGAAACATGCCTTTTCTGTTCTTGGCTTAATAGCATAGTTGGATGCAGCAGAATTACACATGTGCTGCTGTGAAACGTGAAATCAGAGCCAGGCGGGACCTCCCCTGAGAAAGCCTGCCTATAAATCGTAAACCCCTTAAATGAATAGCTTAGAGGCACAGAGTTGCCTTGGGTGAGGGTTAATTGGGTCGGGTACAAAGAGTTTTATGTTCATAACTGACTGTCCATCTCGCCTCTTCCTGATTTTCTGAAAGTTATTTTGCTCCAGGACAAATTTGTATTTGCTTTTCTGACAATGATTGGTTTGAAGCTGAACTCTTTTCAGCTGTTGGGAACTTGTAGCAGGCTCAATATCTACCAGATTTTCTCTCTCTGATGCATCCGTTTCAGATACGTCGAAACGGAGTCGGAGGTTTTCAGGGTTTAAAAAAAAAAATCCTTCTTCTCTTTCCAGAGTATTGCTTCAGGTTATTATTTTTGCTCTGATTTTTTTAAGCCCTCAAAACAGCTTTTCCCTCCTTTTCTTTTTCATTCTCTCACACATCTTCTGCTAAGACTGCAGCTTCTGTATGTCAGTGCTAAGTGAGAAGCTGAAGTCCAAGGTCTAAGAATTCAGACTCTGTGTTCAGCTGGACTTGAAAGCCAACACTAGCTCTTGTACTGCTAGCACTGTGACTTGAGGCCAACCATTTAACCTTGCCGATCCTCAGTCTCTTCATCTGCAGGATGGTTCTGAACACCACTCATGGCTTTTGTGTGATTTAATAGATGACATGCGCAAAGTGCATGCTTACTTAGCATAGTAGTTGAATGCACAGGCTCTGGAGCTAGGCTGCCAGGGTTCAAATCCCAGTTCCACCTCGGACAAAAGTCCCCTGTGCCTCAGTTTCCCAAACTGCAAAAGGAGACCTATAGATGCCTTACCATATTGGATTTTCATGAGGATTAAATGACCCAACACATGGGAAATGCTTAGAGCCATGCCTGCTACATAATAAGCAATCCAAAAAGTGTTAGCTATTAAGATTAAAGGAGTAAAAAAGAAGTTCCCAGCTGCAAAGTTGTCATTTTCAAAATAATCTGCTTCTGATAAAATTAACTTTTCTTTTGAAATGAAACACAAATTGCTCCAGTCACCCCAGTTTTCCCCTCTTCTACAAGGGCAACTCGCCTGGGCATCCAGAAGGAATGCAAGGCGGAGGTACAGCATGAAACCCTGGGGAGCATCAAGAAGAAGCTACAGGTTTCCACCCCCAACTGCTTTAAAGCCAGAGCAACCAAAGGATACTCACGGCCTGGACTGGATGAAAACAGTAAGACCAGAGTGCCCTCCCAGTACAGCTAGAACTGATCCTATTTGTGGCGGCAGAGAGATAAATTAGGAGTTTGGGGTTAACATATACACACTCCTATATATAAAGTAGGTGAACAACAAGGACCAACTTGTGTAGCACCAAAAACTATACTCAGAGTTCTATAAGGGAAAAGAATCTGAAAAGGGATTCATATATATGTGTAGGCTTCCCTGATGGCTCAGGGGGTAAAGAATCCCCCTGCAGTGAGGGAGATACAGGAGACGTGGGTTTGATTCCTGGGTCAGAAAGATACCTTGGAGAAGGAAATGGCAATCCACTCCAGTATTCTCACCTGGGAAATCCTATGGACAGAGGAGCCTGGCAGGCTACAGTACAAAGGGCCACAAAGTGCCGAACATGACTATGTATATATATCTATATATGTACACACACACACACACACACACACACACATAAAACTGACTCACAGCGCCATATGCCTGAAACTAGCACAGCATTGTAAATCAACTATATTTTGATAAAAGAAAAAAAGAAAGGAAAAGTGGTAAGGTCATATTGCCCTCCTGATAACAGCTAAAATTTCTCTTCTTTGTGACTGAGAGTACCGCCTGATAGAAACACGAAAGAATAAAGAAGGAACATAAAGAGAACAAAAGTAAGACATCATGGCACCCTGGAAGAAAAGACGGAAGCACTTCTGTCTCTGATTTGCTACATCCTGATTCTTTTGTATGTCTTGTTCTGGAAGAGACCCTCGTATCTGTTCAATACTGTTTCCATTCTGCTTGAGCTAGTCTCAGTTGATTGCTATTCCTTGTAAGCAAAGAGTCTTGATGTACTAATAGCAGTTTTCAACATGAATGTGCTGGGTAAGACTGTCATCTCTTAAGTCCCTCTAAGTTGTTACAGCAGCCACACAGGTAGAATAAGGCAAAACTCACATGTGCTAGACCTACTGAGAACTTTCTCCACCCCCAATATTATGACTATAAGGATTTTTTTCCTTGCTTACTCTAGCTGACTCACTTCAAAATGTCCCATTAGTTCTAGCTCTGCTATCTGTTAAATGGAACTGGTGAGTGAGGGGTTAAGCTTGAAATAACACAAAGTCCTCTCGTTTACAAACATTTGATTTCTTGGAATTCTCCCTTCTTCCTCAAAACCGGAAACTGACATTTGCAGGAAAGAAGCCCTGGGAGGGCAGAGTCCAGGGATTCGCTCTCACCATGAGTCACACCCCAGAAGTGACTAGGGAGGGGACAACATGACCCAGCAGAAAGAGCGCGGCTCTGGCTGTGGGGTCACCTGGCTTCCGTGAAGGGTTCCCCACTATCTCCCCGTATAAATACTGAGCCAATCACTTCTCCTTTGTGACTCCGTGTCTTCACCACTAAAATGAGCAGCTGGCAAGTGCCCAGTGCCTCAGTTCCCCATCAAAGCCTACGATCTACCTGGGATCATTGGGATCAGTTATAATGAATGGTATATAGAACTGAGAGACTCATCTGATTTCTAAAGTCTCCTCCAACTTCTTGCCAGAACAGGAAGCTCAGAGCAGACACCTCTCAGATCCAATGCCTGGGAGATTTGCAACAGGAGAGGAATGAGGCAAAATCTGACAAAATCCTTTCGGGTGCAGCCTAATAGGATGACGGTAGCCTTAGTTTCTGCTGAGATTCTGCCCTTTCCCCTGCCTTCCTCCTGAGAGACAGACAATCACAATGGAATTTTTCAGGATTTTCAAATATCATGATTCCCTAGATAACAAGCAGTAAAAACTAGGAGAATGACTCGTACGCTTGGGATGAAAAGTTTTGTTGATAAATGATTTCCTAGCCTGCCTTTGGAAACTTGTGCATAACTAGCTCCCTGAGCCATTGTTCAGAGAACTGATGTCAGGTCCTTTTCACGGGTGTGACCCATGGAGCACTTTGGCCACAGCTGGCTATAATATGGGCTCTTCTGTGATGCTGATACACGAGGCATTGCTTCCACTTGGTCTTTTGCAAACCTCCTCCCCAACCCCCAGCCTCTAGTGGCTTCCCTGGTGGCTCAGACAGTAAAGAATTTTCCTGAAATGTGGGAGACCTGGGTTTGATCCTTGGGCTGGGAAGATGCCCTGGAGAAGGAAATGGCAACCCACTCCATATTCTTGCCTGGAGAATCCCATGGACAGAGGAGTCTGGTGGGCTACCGTCCCAACACGACTGAGCAACCAACAGTCACCAGCCCCTATCGTCCAATGAGGAAGGAGAAAACAAACAAAAAAAACCGCCTACAGAGGAGTCCACATTCTAGATAACTAGCACGTCCTGAGTCATCGCTGTCTCTCGCCTCCTCCTGTCCTCAGAGACGTTGCATGTTTGTGTCCTTAACCTCCACTGACTTCCCTGTGAACATGTGATGCTCACTCAGGGCCTCTGGGCGTTAACTGGTACAGTGGTAGCTCCTGATAGGTTTCTGTTTGGTGAGCTTGCTTTGTCATTAAAAGAAACAATTTTCAAGGTGTAATTGCTAATGATACCTTTAAATTTATTTTTTATTTCAAAAAAATTTTATGGGAATATCGGTGATTTACAACATTGTATTTGTTTCAGATGCACACCTAACTGAATGAGTTACACATATACATGTATCCACTCTTTTTTAAAATTCTGTTCCCATATAGGTCATTACAGAGTACTGAGTAGAGCTCCCTATACTATACAGGAGGTTCTTAGTGAAGTGGCTTAGTCGTGTCCGACTCTGCGACCCCGTGGACTGTAGCCTACCAGGCTCCTCTGTCCATGGGATTTTCCAGGCAATAGTCCTGGAGTGGATTGCCATTTCCTTCTCCAGGGGATCTTCCCAACCCAGGGATCAAACCCAGGTCTCTCGATTTGTAGATAGACACTTTACCGTCTGTGCCACCAGGGAAGTCACAGTAAGTTGTTATTAGCCATTTATTTCACATATGGGGTTGCACAGAGTTGGACATTACTGAAGCGATTTAGCAGCAGCAGCAGGGTGCACATATCAGTTCCAATCTACCAGTTTATCGCCCCCACCCCCTGCTAACAATAAATTTGTTTTCTACATCTGTGACTCTAGTCTTATTATATAAATAAGTTCATTTGTACCCCTCTCCTGCTTTTTTTAGATTCCACATACAAGTGATATTTCCCTTCTGTGTCTTCCTTCAGTCTTTAGACAAGCATAGATTCTAATCCTGAACCCTCACTCTAGTCCTTTGAGCCATTTGACTTTGAATTTAGTCTCCCCTAGCTCCAGGTTCCTAGTGCAGTGGGAATATTTGTGACACTTGCCTCAGAAGTAAAGGGTGGTAATTTATGTAAAGCACTTATTCCCTTGACTTGCCCAGCATTAAAGCTCAGAGCACGTCATCCACCATCACATTCTTTTCCTGATACTAACAGAGTTCCACGCTGACCCCATCTTGGCCTCTGAATAAGACAGCCAGAGACTGCATGGCGTGGGACCCTTGCTTTTGCTGGAAAGTGAATACCTTTTCCTGACTCAGAAACAACCAACACACACTCCTAAGACCCGTGATGTGAGTCATGGGAAGAGACACTGAAACTACTGCATTGTTTATCTCCAAGCCCTTATGCAATAGTTTTCCCACTATTTTTAAGCTTTCTGTCCCCTTCCCCCTCCCAGTCTTCCCTTTCCCCGACTTCAACCCCCTACAGCCCAGCTCCTTGTTCAGTTCAGCTATTTCAGTTTGGGGTTGAATGGTCTAGACAGGAACCCAAAAAATGCACAGTCTGCATACTGGTCCCCCTCTGAGCCTCACAATTATTCCAAACAGAGCCCAGGGACATGAGACTGGTTGAGAGAGAACTTAAGTTCCATCAGATCATCCATCCAAAGCACCTATCATAGAGCCTGGCACAGTGCTCAAAAAATTGTCAAAATACAAGATTATGGTTCTAGGGAGGTGTTCATTTCCTTGGTTTTTATTTTTCTGGTCTTTTTTGCATTCTTAAGAGAACATTATGGCCTATGGCCAATCTCTAGGCTACCTTGGAACAAAATAGGAAAGAGAGTTTGGCCTGATTCTGGTGGGCTTCCCCAACCCTTGACATAGTCTTGGCACACACCACCGCATCCTTTAGCTGTCCTACTTGTTGATCTGTGTAACCCAAACCACAGAATCTTGGTGGCACAGAGCAGTAAGCACCTATTCAGCTCAAGTGCCTGTGGGTTGGCCAATCTCATTCTCCTCCTGGCCCGAAGCTGCTTGCCTGGGCATGACTTACTTAGAATGATAGTGGATGTGCAAGTCTATACTCTTAACCACACAGACCCATTCTGTTTCTACTACCTCCTGTCTGATCCAATCTCATTGGCTGAAACAGGTCAGATGATCCTGTCCAAGGTCAAGGGAGAGAGACTGACAACTGCTTGCAACTCCATAGACTGTAGCCCACCAGGCTCCTATGCCTATGGAATTTCTCTGGAAAGAATACTGGAGTGGGTTGCCATTTCCTTCTCCAGGGCATCTTCCTGATCCAGGGATCAACCTCATGTCTCTTGCTTGGCAGGCTGATTCTTTATCACTGAGCCACCTGGGAAGCCCATAGGGCACCTTATAAGTTCTTAAATAATTCTTGTTGAATTGTGTTTAATGGACGATGCGAAGGATCAAGAATATAACTTTGTGATGCAGAATCCTTTTATTTACTATTCCTCATAATAAGAGGAATTTGCCTGTTAAAACTTTGGAAGCAAAATTGCTTACCTTTTTCGAGGACAAAAACCAGGAGGTTTCTAGCAGTTAATGTTTAGTTCCTAAGGAAGGTGTAAAAGGAAGGATGGAGGTCAGGATGGACTGTTCCTGACCCCAGGAATGAGAGATGGGAGTAAATCATGAATATGATCACCACTGAAGCTGAGAAAGAGCCTATTAATGTCATGTAATCAATTTCAAAAAGACACAGTTGCACTTAGAGTATTTAAACCTTGGAGGTTTAAACTAAATCATACTTGTCAGATGCGTACTGTATCACTAATGAGCTTATGTAAATATTTAATCTTCCCTATTTGCATTACTCAGCCCAGTCTGTCTCACCAGCCTCATCTCCCGGCCTTCTCTAATACCCTCATCCAACCTTATGGAACTACTCTGCTTTCCAGAACTCACCATGCTCTTTTATGCTTCCCACATTTACATATTCATTTGCCTCCGCACTCCACTCCTGCCTTCTCTTTCTACCCACTTAACACTTACACATCCTTCATGACAGCTCAAATATATCCTCCCATTCAACCCCCACCCCTGGTTTCCCAAACCTTCTGCAGTTCCTCATCCTAGCAGAAATTTTAGTTTCCCCTTCTATGCCGTCATCGCACTTTGCTAACATTCCATAATTCTGAGTATTCCATTTATTTGTTCAACAAACTTTTACGAAATCTTCCTCTGTGCCAGTCATAAGACCACGTGCTGAGTAAACAGAAGGGAATAAGAAATGACTCTTATTTGCAATTCATTGACAGCAAGTGTTTCAGGTTTCAACTCACGAGCATTATGCCATTGTAGGCGTATAAACAGACAGTGTGTCCCCTTTATGTCTGTGTCCATATTCTACTTCGGTCTAGAAACATCAGTGCTGTTTTGGAAGTGACAGAAACGCAATTCGAGCTAGCTTAGTCACAAAATAAAATAGAATGGCTCATGGATTCCAGGAAAGGTTGACCTTCCAAACTTGGTGAAAAGTCAAGGACGGAGCCTTATTTTAGGAACAGTAATAATGATGCTAACAGATAGTGTTTGAATGCTGTTCAGATTCTTTCAGCGTTTTACATTCCAGATTTTCTTTGCCTGCTCTTTCACTATCAGAGCTTGACTTCTTTGGCATGGAGGGAAGCGTGGTCACCAAGACTCCCCACAGCTTTCACCACTGATGACGCTGCTGGTGTTTCTTGGTTGTAGACTGGAAAGTCCCAGAGAAGGGTGCGGACTGGCTTGTCCCTGACCACTTGTCCAATCCTGGGGCTTCCCAGTGTTACCAGATTAGAGAACCATGACTGGCTTCATTGTTTCGGATGCCCACCTTCAAACAGCCAAGAAACATTGGAGGGGTAAAGTCATACAGTTTCTGAGGAGGAAAGGGTGATGGTAGGCAAATAGGCATCATTTTTTATGCCACTGATTCTGTCATTCATTCAACATTCTTTGTATGCTTATTGTGCTTAAAGCATTGTACTAGGATGATCTGGGGAAAAGAAAGAAATGATATGCAATTCCTATCTGATTATCTGTTAGTAGAGGTTTAGAGAGACAATTTTGCTTATGGTTAGGTACAAGGGGTCTAAAGAAAAAAAAAAAAGCCAGGCTGAATATCCTAACTGCATCACTAACAAGGCTGTGACCCCAGTATTCTCTGGTCTCAGTCTGCTCATCCATAAAATGGGAATAGCAAGCACAGCAATCTCATGCAACAACTATGAGATTTAATGAGCCACATATGAAACATCCAGTATAGTTCCTCACATGGAGTAAGCAGCAATCAGTTTAGCTATTGTTTTATGCATGATCGTATAAAACAAATCAAGGCAGAAAAAAGACTGTTTTGAAATGGCAATGCCTAGATGAAGATCTGAAAGATCACAGATGATTAATACTGACAGGGAGGCCCAGAGAAAGCATCACAGAAGAAGAATCATTTAGTTTAAAATTACAGTTGAACAGGATTTTAACAGAAGAGACTGGAGATAAATGGCATTTAAGAAAGATGGACAAAAACAATTCAGAAGGAGAGAACAACATGGGTCAAAATAAGACCATGGGAAATGAGCAGTGGAAATCAGACCAGAAGTTTGGGTTTAAATAGGGTTTCTAGAAACTAAGACACACACACACACAGGAGATGTCACTATTAAGGAGGTTTGAATTGAGACTGTAAATTAATTGAATACCGAGCTAAGGCATTTGGGCTTTATTCAACAGATAACATGGAGTCACTGAAGGTTTGGGAGAAAAGACTGAGTAACAAGATCTTATTGCACATTTGTCATCGAATGTGCTCGAAGAATAAATTTGTTTTCTCAGTCTCATCTATTTTTCTATCTTTGTTAGACATGAATGCAGAGAAATATTTCTCTATCACTAGAAAAGAGTATCACAAGGGCTGTATTAAACGGCAACCAATACTCAGTGTCAGTTTGGGAGAGCAACAGGGAATAGTGGGGACTATGGCAAGTTACTGACTGCATGTCCCTCAAAAGAGGACAGTCACTTCTCTGCTTTATTAAACGTTCAACATGCAGCAGTACAGGCCCAGCGTTAGCAAGTATTCTGATGGTCCTAGATAGCTTTCAAATCTATTTGTTGGGATGAAATCCTTGTTTGCTTTTTCATGCTGCCTGAAAACAAAATTAATTAAGTCTGCAGGCTAAATAAAACATATCTATGGATTAATTTTGTCCTAAAGGTCATCAGTTTGAGAGCCATGGAAACAAGTTGATCCAGAATAAGTACTGATCTGGATATCTGGATATCTTTCCTGTATGACCATTCCATAATTTTTCTAAAGAACTCAGAAAGTAAAACAAATGAAGAGAATGTCACGCACTGGAAGTAGTCTCAGTAAACAGAAAAAAAGAGCTGAAGTTTTCAAATGTAAAATAAAGATTAAAAAAAAAAAACGAAATGATACAGAGAAAGCTCATAGCAACCACAGGTGGATTTTCACACTTGGACCCATAATCTAAGAGTCTGGTTTCTAACTCTCTATGACATCTTCCACTGATGTTACTTTAAAAAAGAAAAGAAAAAAGCTTAAGACCCAGTACAATCAAAAGAACTCAGATTTTGGTATTTGAGAAATCTGAGGTAAAATGATTATTTTTTGCAAGAATATACATAAGCTTATAAGTATTAACTTTAGCAGCTTGTATTACTTCAGTTCAGTTTGGTTCAGTTGCTCGGTCGTGTCCGACTCTTTGTGACCCCATGGACTGCAGTGCATCAGACTTCCCTGTCCATCACCAACTCCTGGAGCTTGCTCAGACTCATGTCCATCGAGCTGGTGATGCCATCCAACCATCTCATCTTCTGTTGCCCCCTTTTCCTCCTGCCTTCAATCTTTCCCAGCATCAAAGTTTTTTCCAATGAGTCAGTTCTTCCCATCAGGTGGCCAAAGTACTGGAGCTTCAGCTTCAGCTTCAGTCCTTCCAATGAATATTCAGGACTGATTTCCTTTAGGATGGACTGGTTTGATCTCCTTGCAGTCCAAGGGACTCTCAAGAGTCTTCTCCAACACCACAGTTCAAAAGCATCAATTATTTGGCACTCAGCTTTCTTTATGGTCCAGTTCTCACATCCATATATGACTACTGGAAAAACCATAGCTTAGACTAGATGAAACTTGGTCAGCAAAGTAATATCTCTGTTTTTTAATATGCTCTTTAGGTTGGTCATAGCTTTTCTTCCAAGGAGCAAGCTTCTTTTAATTTCATGGCTGCAGTCACCATCTACAGTGACTTTGGAGTCCTGGAAAATAAAAACTGTCACTGTTCCATCGTTTCCCCACTATTTGCCACGAAGTGATGGGACCAGATGCCATGATCTTAGTTTCCTGAATGTTGAGTTTTAAGCCAACTTTTTCACTCTTCTCTTTCACTTTCATCAAGAGGCTGTTTAGTTCCTCTTCACTTTCTGCCATAAAGGTGGTATCATCTGTGTATCTGCAGTTATTGATATTTCTCCTGGCAATCTTGATTCCAGCGTGTGCTTCGTTCAGCCTAGCATTCTGCATGATGTACTCTGCATAGAAGTTAAATAGGCAGGGTGACAATATACAGCCTGGACGCACTCCTTTCCCAATTTGGAATCAGTCTGTTTTTCCATGTCCAGTTCTAACTGTTGCTTCTTGACCTGTAAAAAGATTTCTCAGGAGGCACATGAGGTGGTCTGGTATTCCCATCTCTTTAAGAGGGGATCCTTTTTCTTTGAAAGGATACTGTTTCTTTAAAAGGTGAGGGGG
>SJYC01067954.1:0-11073 GCA_006408675.1 Madoqua kirkii
GGGGGTGAGGGGATGGCTGGCTTTCCCCACCTCCCCTCCTTGACTAGGTCAGTTCAGATTGTCCTAAACAATTATCCCCAAAGGAGAGGGAGAAAAAAGCCCTGTTGAACAAATCCTCTACTTTTGTCTCCTCTGGGGCTGCAGACCGTGGTCCTTGCTTATTCAGCCCTGCCTCCCCTCCATCCTGCGCCTGGGACGTTCTGTGGTTATGAGTCAATGATCAGACAGGGAAAGGGCATGCTTACCATAGGGGAGGAGGATTCAGCAGGGCTCTGGGCTTTGATGCTGGCTCTCTTACATCCTGAATGCATGAAAGGCTATGGGAGGGAGAGGAAGAAATGTAAAAGCAGAAAGGAAGAAAATGTTATTTTAAAAAAGAAGTTGAGAAAGGGAGATGGGAGTGCCTGGGTGGAAGTGTATCATCAACAAATGACTCTGGGAGACAAAACTAGTGAAAAACTGAGTAGAGATAAGCCATCTTCTTCCGTGACTCATCTCTCCAGGGAATAATGGCAAAGAGGCGGTGTTTGGGAGGGAAGTGATGTGCAAATAGCAATGTCCACAAAGCTGGGGTTAATTACAGGAAGGACTTTCAGGGTAATTGCCGATAAACAAGGCTACAAACAGAACTGGGCATCCAGGCTGGGAAGTCAGCTTTCTGTGATTTGAGCCAGTTCCCCAAACACTGTCCCTGCCTCTGGACCATACCCAAATGGGGACTTGAGAGGAACTTCAGGCTGGGACCCTGTCCCCTTGTCAGCTGAACCTGTCCCCTCACCACCTCATCCAGGGTGGCTCCTCCTCAGGCCAATCTCTGAAAGTCCATTTGTAAAAGAAATAGGAAGAAACTTGTTTACTATGCCATTAGGAAATGAACAACCTTAGCCCAAGGAAAGGCAGGAAATACCCCTAAGCCATCAGCTAAAATTCCAGCCTGGCTGTGGAGAACCAGAAATGGTATCTCTAAATGTTTGCTTTGTTAAAGAAGTGAGTTTTCTAGGATGTCCCTAAGCAGCCTGCCTTTCCTCTTGCCCCGTTAGGAGATTAACGCATGCATCATCTTATATACTGTAAGTTCAACGTGTGATTGGGAAGTCCAGAAACCCACCACATTCTGGGGAGGCTTGCACCCAGGCTGGGGCACCACGGAATTGGGAGGGATTTGAGGAGGGCTGGAGAAGGAAATGGCAACCCATTCCAGTACTCTTGCCTGGAGAATCCCATGGGGTTGCAAAGAGTCGGACATGACTGAGTGACTTCAGTTCACTTCACTTAGAAATGTTCACAAAGAAAACCAGAGCCCACCAGCCAGCTCCTCTATACTGCTGTCTTATATGAACTAATACAATTTTACCTGACCCTGAAAGAGCCAGTATCTCTTGGCTGCTCTGCTAGGGCAGTTCAGCAAAGACTGACACAAAGCAGGTTCATAGTCCCAAAGGACTCCGGTTGGTATCCTTGGGAGGCCAAGCTGGAAACCTGACCCAGGACCATAGTGCTGATGTCAGCCACCTGACCCAGGCTTTGGCTTCCCCAGCTGTGAAACGGGGAGGCACCCAGTGTGGCATGTCAGGATGCCACCAGCCCTCACATGGGATTCTCTGAAACCTGGGGACACCTCAATCAAGTAATCCATCCTTGAATTCAGGGACCGTATTTCCCCATGTCTTTTCTCTTTTCTACCACCTTAAGTGATGCCTTCCCCTTATAAAGAACTATATAAGTTAATATTTTGAATGAATGTATGTCTGCCTGATTGGGCAACTTTTGTGGCTCTTTGTTAAAAATAAAAGATTTGGGGATAGGTGTGAGGAGGTACTTTATCTTTCAATCTAATTCAGTTGCTCTGAAAGACCAATAGGATAAAGAACAATAATAGCTAACGTGTATTATGACCCAGATGGTAAAGAATCCACCTGCCAAGCAGGAGATGTGGGTTCGATCCCTGGGTCAGGAAGATCCCCTGGAGAAGGAAATTTCAACCCACCCCAGTATTCTTGCTGGGAAATCCCATGGACAAAGGAGCCTGGCATGCTACAGTCCACAGGGTTGCATAAGAGTGGGACACAACTTAGGGTCTAAACAACAAAAATTATAATCAAACTCATTACATACTTCTTTTAATTATGTCTAAAAACATCCTTCTATGGAAGCAGCTCTTATTACTGTCAATCCATAGATGATGAAAGGAAGACTCAAAAAGATCATGATGTGAACTATTAAGTGGGAAAAGTTGGGTAATGGGATCAGTGACGTGCCTGCAGAGGCCCATGGTTAATCACGTCCTCAAGTGCTCAGAGGATCTGGCTGTGTCCCTGCTCCTAATTTCCTGAGTATCCTTGGGCAAGTCATTGACTCTGTCTATCATGAGGTAGCCCTCTTGAGCTAGGAAGCATCCCTGATTCCTCCTAGGAGTGGTGTTTCAGGCTTCTGTTCAGCCCTCAGTGCCCTGATCAAGATATCCCTCTTTAAAAATCCCCTTTATGGCCCCCTGTGTGACCACCCATTGAATCATCCCCATTATAGACTGTGCTTTGCCCTTGAGTTACATATTTCTTTTGTGATAATTAGATTCATATTTCCTTTTCCCACTAGCCTGTAAGCCCCTTTGGAATCAGAATCATATCTGTTTTGCTTACCCCTATAGCCGATCCCCAGCAGTGTATCCATACAACAGTGCTTGGCATAAAGTAGACACTTTGGTGGGGCCCCCAAAGGCTATAAGATGTAAACAAGGTTTTAGCCTCCATGTCATAAAGATTCAGAACCCCGGCTCCTGAGAACAGCAATTATAGACCCCCCAGAACCTTAGAAGAGGACTTTGACAGAAACAAGGCAAACCCAAAATTCCACAGGCATCTCCTACTAAGCAAGAGACCAGCGATATCCCTCCAGTGGGCAGTGAATCATCCTACAGAGAATCCATAAGTTCTGGCGACAACAGTTTCTCAGCTTTGTCCTCTTTCTCACACTCACTTGGATGCAGGTGGGACCCTGAAGGATGGAGTATCAGGATGCTGGATGCGTTGGTAATTGAGCAACCCACGCCTGTCTGGCGAGGAAGGGGCCGCCATTTGTGATGCACACAGCCCCCCAGGAACAGATCGTAGCAACCAAGCATGCCTTGGGGAGGGGCCGCCTTTCTGGTTGTACACAAGGGCCCATAATAAAAGCACAATGAAGAGGCCTCTCTCCCCAGCTGGTTGGGCACGCCCCATTCAGTTGGCGGGGATGGCCGTCTCCCTTTCAAGTGGGCTCTGGCCCCCCTCTGCCGCCTCCTCCTTGCTTGGTCTTTTAGTCACATACCAGACATGTCTCACAGAGCAGACCCGAAACCCCAGGTGGCAGAATCCCAGTTTCATATAAATTAGGCTGGGTAACGCTGTTCAGACACATTTTTTTGTCTAAATCATGCAAAAATAGGATTTTCTCAGGGGCATAAATCTGGCCCAGATCTAAACGTGAATGTACAATTGACTGGTATAGTTTATAGTGCAAACGCAGAATTAGCTGGAAGACTTCGGCTGCGAAAGAGCACAGCCCATTTTTTATCCAATCTGAAAGAAATGATTTATTTACCATCTTAGGAAAAAAAAAAAAAACAACAACAACGCAAAAAAGTCGGTGCATGGCAACGGGACCAGTTGCAAGTCCTGATTCACCAGAAAAATATGTCATGCCCCAAGCAGACAGGCATCACCAGCACCACATGAAATGGCTAATCCAAAGTTGAGTCTCCCCACCCCTCAACCGTACACACACGTTTTAGCCTTTAGCCTTGTTTAAGGTCAAGGTCTGTTAAGTTTTCCAAAGCAGGAAGTAAGGGCAAAGAAGGGGGAAAGAAAATGGAGGGCACTTTAAAAGAAAAATTAATAATTTTACCATGTAGTCAACAAAGACTCAACTGCCCTCTGAATAAACCCTCTAAATAGGGCACATTTTGCAATTATAATAAAGCATTGTTTACAGAAATCAGTTAAAGACACTTTCTTCATCACTATCCTTGAGTGAGTGAGTGAAGTTGCTCAGTCGTGTCCGGCTCTTTGCGACCCTATGGACTATCAGGCTCCTCTGTCCACGGGATTTTCCAGGCAAGAGTACTGGAGTGGGTTGCCTTTTCCTTCTCCAGGGTATCTTCCCGACCTAAGAATTGAACCTAGGAAGACCGCAAAAAGGACAGCTGCAACTCAGCTTGATCTGTCAGTCCCAGGAGGATAAACTCAGTCACGTCTATGTAGTTTTCCTTTAACATTGTGATTGCTCCAATGATTTCTTGACACTTTCCTTAATGTATCCCAATTCCCTTACTTTTGAAGACATCAAGTCAACATGATGACCTTGAAGTTTTGACTCTAGGATGAGAATTGTCTGAGACCCCATGGATTTTATGTGCGACTCGGAAGTGTGAGAGCCTCCATTGAGGGACGGTCCCTGTTAACCAATACGTGTCCCCACCATCCCATGGGGTGGCCTTGAGGAATTCAAAATGACAGGTAAAAAATAATAGTATCCTCTCCCACAAGTTATTTAAATTCTCATGGCAGTTTGCCATCAAACGTCAAATTTATTCAATTCACAGTGACTTCAAAGAGTGTAGAACAACAACCCGAGGGCTGCATTTCTCAAAAAATATGTCAGCAGTAAGAAAGGGGGAAAAAATGTTTCCTTAGGTAGATATAAAAGAAAATGACACTCCGTACCTACACCCTCGTGTTTGCCAGAAGGTTTGATTTACGGATAAGCTCTTTTTTTTTAATGTAGCATGTTCCTAATTCTTATTCCATGACAGCTGAAAATTTGGCATTTAGGTGTAAAAAGAAAAGACAAGGGGAAAAGAATTAGAGGGAAAAGTAAATTAGAACCAAAAGGGGACCAGAGTAGGTGAGAGGTGTCAGGGGCTGTGAAAGCAACCAGAAATCTTTCTTTATGTCCTTAGTGGAAGGATAGTCATCTTGAACCTAGTAAAATGCAAGAGAAAATTACCTTGGCTTGGTACAGAGTTGGCACTGTCAGGATGAGAATCAGAGAAGCATGAAGGAACGACTGTGATAGCTTCTTATGAGGCCTCTCAACTACCTTTTTGCCCCTTCCAGTCAATTCCATCACCACACCATGTTTTTAATACACTCACTGGGTCAGCCGCACTCCACTGCTCTTCACAGAAACCATGATCTAGACCCTGCCTGCCTTACCAGCCTCACCACTTTGCACTCTTCCCAATGCCCAGTCTACAGTCTAGAGTCGAGAGCCCAGCCACAGGAAACTATCCCCCTTGCCTTCTTCCGGTAAACCCATTCTTGTAAAAGCCAGTTCCCTAACCTCTAAAATGAATCAAAATCCTGGTTACAGCTGAGATTGCAAACAGAAATCCTCAAACCTCATCCAGTCAATAGTCATGTTTTGGTTTCGTTTTGAGTCAATATTTTAAAATATGGTTCCAATCACTGGACCCCATGGACCCCATGGACTGCCAGGCTCCTCTGTTCATGGAATTCTTCAAGCAAAAACACTGGAGTGGGTTGCCACACCCTCCTCCAGGGGATCTTCCCAACCAGGGATTGAACCCACATCTCTTGAGTTTTCTCTATTGCGGGTGCATTCTTTACCTCTGATCTTAGGGAAGCCTCATTTCACATCAAAATCCAGATTATCAGCTAATTTTTTCTTGAAAATCAGAATATCTACCAAGGCAGAACTCACATTCTCCAGAAGCTTAGCCAGAGGTATGGGGGAAGGTTATTGTTTCCCCAGCTATTTCAGGGAATTTTCTCCAAATACAGCATTTTCTCAATCAGTATTTTAATGAAGATACGTTAGCATGTGTGCATGCCTGATAAGTCGATTCAGTCATGTCTGACTCTTTGCAACCCCACGGACTGTGGCCCACCAGACCCCTCTGTCCATGGGATTCTCTAGGCAAGAATACTGGAGTGGGTTGCCGTGCCCTCCTCCAGGGGATCTTCCTGACCCAGGGATCAAACCCTCATCTCTTATGTTGCTTGTACTGTTAGGCGGGTTCTTTACCACCATTGCCACCTGGGAAGCTCCTATCTTAACATAGCTATGGTTTAAATGACATTGGATGCCATATTGAAAGAATCTTGGAGGATCAGTCAAATGGCAAAGGAAGCAGCTGGCTGAGAAGAGGCACAGTCCATGGAGAGAGGCATGGGTTCTTCACAGTCCCCAGTTCTTCAATTTTATTCTCCCCACCAAAATATACATCCACAAGGGCCAATTCAGACCTGCCCTAGTCATTGTTGAATTCCTGGTGCAACGAAAAAGTGTACTCTCCAGGCGAAGAAGATCAACTTTGAAAATTGCTGGTAAATCCAGTGATGCTTTCTAGGGCAAAGGACTGACCTTACCACTTACAAGCCCTGTGATCTTGGGCATGTCATGGAACCCTTCCTTATTTTATAAAAAGTCCTGATGATGATACTGATGACAATAATGTTAATGACCTTCCCTCATAGCCTGTTCTGAACATTAAATGAAAATGTCTAACTGAAAATACTATATCAACTTAAAATGATAACGTAAGTTTTACTTACTCTGATGATTATGGCCACTACTGAGCACTTACAGCATTCCCTATACTATGCAATGTCTCATTCGCTGGATGAGAAGGCCCTGGAAATGACTCATTTTATAGACGAGGAAAGTGAAGCTCAGGTTATGTCGTTTTCCTAAGATCATCAGCTGTTATAAAATAGACCTAGACCTGAGCCCACCTCTGTTCAACGTTTCCAACAACATCACAGTGCTTAAAAAACGTTTACAAATCAGAAACTGATCATTGTAGTATTGAACCCATTACACATATTGAGCTGTTTCTTGCATTTTGTGAGCCTGCATTAAGCACATTGCATGTACAAGCTTTCTGAACACTGATCGCAAGGAGGGAAGCTGTTTTATACTCTGTTCTGGGCTGGGTGGATATGACAAAATATCACAGGTTTTATTGCTCAAGAAAAGTGATGACAATGAGAGTTTTTGGCTACTTTATGGGTTTTATCTTCCACTGTGTTGCCAATATTTAGCCCAATGCCCAACATACAGTAGAGGCTCAAATTAATATCTGTAGGCATTAATATTTATGGGATAAGAGAATGAATGAGCAAATGCATGAACATTGCTTTCTCAGAAGAGGTGCTGCAAACATGGTTTGCCTGAAATTGCACTTCTACTATTAACCATTCTATGTTGTCCAATCTTTGCTCTAGCCTATTATGGAGATCCTTCTATACCATCCAGTTTATTCACTAGAATAAGATGAAAATGGATTAATTCCCCAAGGACTGAAACACTGTTGACCTGGGAGTTTTTCTATTAATACAACCAATATGTAGTTACTATATGTAAAATATATTTATTTTATTTAACACCACCAAAGCTATTGTGACCATCATCTCCATTTTCCTGACAAAGTAGAGGCTGAGAAAGAGGAAATAAATTGCCTTAGATTCCAGAGCTGTTTCTTAAAAAATTGCAAATAAAACTGCAACCCAGAAATCCCACTACTGGGCATACACACCGAGGAAACCAGAATTGAAAGAGACACATGTACCCCAATGTTCATTGCAGCATTGTTTATAATTGCCAGGACATGGAAACAACCTAGATGTCCATCAGCAGATGAATGGATAAGGAAGCTGTGGTACATATACACAATGGAGTATTACTCAGCCCTTAAAAAGAATAAATTTGACTCAGTTCTAATGAGATGGATGAAAGTGGAGCCGATTATACAGAGTGAAGTTAGCCAGAAAGAAAAACACCAATACAGTATACTGACACATATATATGGAATTTAGAAAGATAGTAATGATGACCCTGTAAGTGAGACAACATAAGAGACACAGAGGTATAGAACGGACTTTTGGCTTCTGAGGGAGAGGGAGAGGGTGGGATGATTGGGGAGAATGGCACTGAAACATATATGCTATCATATAAGAAATGAAGCGCCAGTCTATGTTCAATACAGGATACAGGATGCTTGGGGCTGGTGTACGGAATGATCCGGGGAGACGGTGTGGGGTGGGAGGTAGGAGAGGGCTTCGGCATTGGGAGATCGTATACACCTGTGGCTGATTCATGTCAATGTATGGCAAAACCAACACAGTATTGTAAAATAGAATAAAGTATTAAAAAAAAAAAAGATTCCAGAGCTGTAGTAAGGAAGGAGCTGGGATATGAATCCAGATTTTGCCTGATTTCAGAACCTCTGTTGTTGCCCCAAATGCCATATGTCTGCGGGTTGGCCCTGCTCTCAAATTGAGTTCTAGAAATTTGAAAAACTAAAATTGCACCACATGAATGAGTGTTTGCCCATTCAAGTCTGGGCAACTTATAAAACAGTTCGGCTCATTCCCAATCTTACTTGTAAAACTTTTGAAAAAAGTATATGGCCCTTTTAACACTGTTTTATATTTGTGAACATTCTTAAGCTTTGGGATGAGACATGGCTTCTTCCTATCAATCAGAATTTTCAAAAAGTGCCTGTTCGTGATTGTCTGTCCCATAGGCATTTGTGAATAATTTTCTAGGGCAGGGTGGAGGATCATTCTAATTAATATGGCAACTTTCCAGTTGTTCAAAATCACCTAAGTCAGAATTTTTGATATTTCACACAGAATCTGAACATAAATTATTTTCTGGAAAAATTTTAAGAGGCTAATAAGCATATCACTATTGTAAATAAGTTCATAAGGGGGACATACAATTCCTTTAAGGGAGCAAACTCTTTTCAAGCAATTTAGAGACACCCTGTCATTAGGTTCGTGTGCTAATTACAAATCATTCTAATTGATTCAATAGTCTCCCGAAAGACTTCTATAATGTACTAGACAAACACTTTATTAGCCAAGCTGAGTTACTGTAGTTTCTTAAGAGATAAAAAAAAAAAGCCTTCTCAAAAACATATCAAGTTAGCATTTTTTTATTACTAGAGAAGAGCCCTTTCTTTAATTTTATTCTCAATGGGTGTTTGTTTCACTGTTTTGACTTCTTGCTTTTATTTAATGAATGCTAATGTGAGACAGAAAAGAAGAAAATGGACTTGGTTCTTTTCCCTACATCCATCTTGTCTCCCTTTGTAGGAAACATCTGTTGTTCATTCTTGACCAGGATCAATTCCCCTTTTTTCTTTAATAGTCCTGTTTTCTCTCTCTCTCTCTCTCTCTCTCTCTCTCTCTCTCTCTCTCTCTCTCGGGAGTCAGCGTATCTCCATTGTCTGTCTATGTAGATTAAATAGATAGACCCCCACCTTCCTGGATCCAGGATATACATATGACCCAAGGCTGGCCAAATAGCATGTTCTTTTTGTACCTTGTTCCTTATGATGGATCTGGCCTATGTTTCAAGGGAAACCAATGAGAATAAGTGCTGGTTGCATTAGAATTGCTAGGCTGGGAGGATATGGTCCAGGAGACAGAGAGACACCAGAAGAGTGAAGCCAATGCAGAGATGGAGAGAGAGAGAGACAAGGAGACCCCTGATAACACTATTTGATGCTCTGGATTAGGTTGTGCCTAAAATCATTTGTATCCCTGGATTTCTCATTCTTATGGACCAATATATTCCTTTTTTATTTTTTCTGAACCTTCTTTAGATCATGTGTATATTCACTTGAATGAACATAATTTTTTTTCACTTAAGAAATCCCTGAAAATAAAAAATTATTTTCTCCATGTATTTAATTTTATCTCCTTACTACAAGACTAACTTCCTCTGAAATAGTTCAAATTGAAGATGCCAATAGCTCATTTATATCACAATTAAAGACTGCCTATCTGACTCTGGGTCTAAAGACTCAGGTAAGCAAAATATTTCACATTATCTGTATTTTTCATCATTTTAATTTTGATGCTGAACCTCCATCTCCTCCTTCCTTAGTCTCTAAGAACTAGCTCCTTGATTTGAGGAACCCCTTGATCTTCATACTGTTGGCTACTCAATGAGCTAAGATTTTGAATTTCCTGGCTCTGCTAGAAATCACCTCGAAGCCAAGGACGCACTGATGGGGAAAGAGAATTACTAAATAACAAACACAAAGTTCAAGAGAAAATATAATTCAGTACAAAGAGATACCCCATGACCACTGCTTCAGAAAATTAATTTTATCCAACAAATAAACAGCTTGAATGCAGCAAGTTGGCCTTAGGTTCTGCAGGAAAAGGTGATGGTAACACCCTGGGGGAAAGACAAAGACGTTTGAATCTTATTCTAACCTTGGGCACAATGGCCATTTTCCATTTCTGGGTGTCAGTTTTGTTATCTGTAATGTGGGGATAAACAGATCAACCTCTCTGAAAACATAGCAAAGCTACAAGAGCTCTGTATTCACAAGTGTTATGTAAAATTTGATCCATAGCCAAATCAAATAAGTCTCCCAGACTGGTTCCTAAAGAGCCATATTTTGTAAAGCTTTCCAGGTGATTCTGTAAAACAAGTAAGTCTGAGAAAGACAAGGAAGTATTAATGCTTTGATTAAAGCAGTAGCTCTCAAAATGGTCTGGAGTCACCAGTGAGTGAGAGAAGTGAAAGTCGCTGTCATGTCTGACTCTTTGTGACCACATGGACTGTATGGCCCACCAGGATACGGAGAATTCCAGTCCTCTGTCCATGGAATTCTCCAGGCAAGAATACTGGAGTGGGCTGCCATACCCTCCTCCAGGGGATCTTCCCAACCCAGGTATTGAACTAAGGTCTCCCAAATTGCGCGTGGATTCTTTACCATCTGAGCCATCAGGGAAGCCCAGCGATTCACCAGGGAAGCTGTCTATAAAAATAAATGTCCCTGGGCTATAGCCTCAGGCCTGCCAGAATGATGCCCGGGATCCTGCTTGTTTAAGAAATAACACTGGTGACTCAGAACCTGGAGCTGAAATCAAAGCCACAGACTTTTCTCCAGAAAACCCTTGTTTCCTGTCTTCTGGCTTGCTCTGTCTTCTGGCTTCTTATTCTAAGAAGGTTAGGATTCACAGAGTAAAGACCCTCTGGGCTTCTTTGAGAAGCCCACCTCAGGGACCTGGTTACATTGACCACCTGTGGCCTTCTTCAAGAACCAGA
>SJYC01067955.1:0-19597 GCA_006408675.1 Madoqua kirkii
AACAACAACGCAAAAAAGTCGGTGCATGGCAACGGGACCAGTTGCAAGTCCTGATTCACCAGAAAAATATGTCATGCCCCAAGCAGACAGGCATCACCAGCACCACATGAAATGGCTAATCCAAAGTTGAGTCTCCCCACCCCTCAACCGTACACACACGTTTTAGCCTTTAGCCTTGTTTAAGGTCAAGGTCTGTTAAGTTTTCCAAAGCAGGAAGTAAGGGCAAAGAAGGGGGAAAGAAAATGGAGGGCACTTTAAAAGAAAAATTAATAATTTTACCATGTAGTCAACAAAGACTCAACTGCCCTCTGAATAAACCCTCTAAATAGGGCACATTTTGCAATTATAATAAAGCATTGCTTTACAGAAATCAGTTAAAGACACTTTCTTCATCACTATCCTTGAGTGAGTGAGTGAAGTTGCTCAGTCGTGTCCGGCTCTTTGCGACCCTATGGACTATCAGGCTCCTCTGTCCACGGGATTTTCCAGGCAAGAGTACTGGAGTGGGTTGCCTTTTCCTTCTCCAGGGTATCTTCCCGACCTAAGAATTGAACCTAGGAAGACCGCAAAAAGGACAGCTGCAACTCAGCTTGATCTGTCAGTCCCAGGAGGATAAACTCAGTCACGTCTATGTAGTTTTCCTTTAACATTGTGATTGCTCCAATGATTTCTTGACACTTTCCTTAATGTATCCCAATTCCCTTACTTTTGAAGACATCAAGTCAACATGATGACCTTGAAGTTTTGACTCTAGGATGAGAATTGTCTGAGACCCCATGGATTTTATGTGCGACTCGGAAGTGTGAGAGCCTCCATTGAGGGACGGTCCCTGTTAACCAATACGTGTCCCCACCATCCCATGGGGTGGCCTTGAGGAATTCAAAATGACAGGTAAAAAATAATAGTATCCTCTCCCACAAGTTATTTAAATTCTCATGGCAGTTTGCCATCAAACGTCAAATTTATTCAATTCACAGTGACTTCAAAGAGTGTAGAACAACAACCCGAGGGCTGCATTTCTCAAAAAATATGTCAGCAGTAAGAAAGGGGGAAAAAATGTTTCCTTAGGTAGATATAAAAGAAAATGACACTCCGTACCTACACCCTCGTGTTTGCCAGAAGGTTTGATTTACGGATAAGCTCTTTTTTTTTAATGTAGCATGTTCCTAATTCTTATTCCATGACAGCTGAAAATTTGGCATTTAGGTGTAAAAAGAAAAGACAAGGGGAAAAGAATTAGAGGGAAAAGTAAATTAGAACCAAAAGGGGACCAGAGTAGGTGAGAGGTGTCAGGGGCTGTGAAAGCAACCAGAAATCTTTCTTTATGTCCTTAGTGGAAGGATAGTCATCTTGAACCTAGTAAAATGCAAGAGAAAATTACCTTGGCTTGGTACAGAGTTGGCACTGTCAGGATGAGAATCAGAGAAGCATGAAGGAACGACTGTGATAGCTTCTTATGAGGCCTCTCAACTACCTTTTTGCCCCTTCCAGTCAATTCCCATCACCACACCATGTTTTTAATACACTCACTGGGTCAGCCGCACTCCACTGCTCTTCACAGAAACCATGATCTAGACCCTGCCTGCCTTACCAGCCTCACCACTTTGCACTCTTCCCAATGCCCAGTCTACAGTCTAGAGTCGAGAGCCCAGCCACAGGAAACTATCCCCCTTGCCTTCTTCCGGTAAACCCATTCTTGTAAAAGCCAGTTCCCTAACCTCTAAAATGAATCAAAATCCTGGTTACAGCTGAGATTGCAAACAGAAATCCTCAAACCTCATCCAGTCAATAGTCATGTTTTGGTTTCGTTTTGAGTCAATATTTTAAAATATGGTTCCAATCACTGGACCCCATGGACCCCATGGACTGCCAGGCTCCTCTGTTCATGGAATTCTTCAAGCAAAAACACTGGAGTGGGTTGCCACACCCTCCTCCAGGGGATCTTCCCAACCAGGGATTGAACCCACATCTCTTGAGTTTTCTCTATTGCGGGTGCATTCTTTACCTCTGATCTTAGGGAAGCCTCATTTCACATCAAAATCCAGATTATCAGCTAATTTTTTCTTGAAAATCAGAATATCTACCAAGGCAGAACTCACATTCTCCAGAAGCTTAGCCAGAGGTATGGGGGAAGGTTATTGTTTCCCCAGCTATTTCAGGGAATTTTCTCCAAATACAGCATTTTCTCAATCAGTATTTTAATGAAGATACGTTAGCATGTGTGCATGCCTGATAAGTCGATTCAGTCATGTCTGACTCTTTGCAACCCCACGGACTGTGGCCCACCAGACCCCTCTGTCCATGGGATTCTCTAGGCAAGAATACTGGAGTGGGTTGCCGTGCCCTCCTCCAGGGGATCTTCCTGACCCAGGGATCAAACCCTCATCTCTTATGTTGCTTGTACTGTTAGGCGGGTTCTTTACCACCATTGCCACCTGGGAAGCTCCTATCTTAACATAGCTATGGTTTAAATGACATTGGATGCCATATTGAAAGAATCTTGGAGGATCAGTCAAATGGCAAAGGAAGCAGCTGGCTGAGAAGAGGCACAGTCCATGGAGAGAGGCATGGGTTCTTCACAGTCCCCAGTTCTTCAATTTTATTCTCCCCACCAAAATATACATCCACAAGGGCCAATTCAGACCTGCCCTAGTCATTGTTGAATTCCTGGTGCAACGAAAAAGTGTACTCTCCAGGCGAAGAAGATCAACTTTGAAAATTGCTGGTAAATCCAGTGATGCTTTCTAGGGCAAAGGACTGACCTTACCACTTACAAGCCCTGTGATCTTGGGCATGTCATGGAACCCTTCCTTATTTTATAAAAAGTCCTGATGATGATACTGATGACAATAATGTTAATGACCTTCCCTCATAGCCTGTTCTGAACATTAAATGAAAATGTCTAACTGAAAATACTATATCAACTTAAAATGATAACGTAAGTTTTACTTACTCTGATGATTATGGCCACTACTGAGCACTTACAGCATTCCCTATACTATGCAATGTCTCATTCGCTGGATGAGAAGGCCCTGGAAATGACTCATTTTATAGACGAGGAAAGTGAAGCTCAGGTTATGTCGTTTTCCTAAGATCATCAGCTGTTATAAAATAGACCTAGACCTGAGCCCACCTCTGTTCAACGTTTCCAACAACATCACAGTGCTTAAAAAACGTTTACAAATCAGAAACTGATCATTGTAGTATTGAACCCATTACACATATTGAGCTGTTTCTTGCATTTTGTGAGCCTGCATTAAGCACATTGCATGTACAAGCTTTCTGAACACTGATCGCAAGGAGGGAAGCTGTTTTATACTCTGTTCTGGGCTGGGTGGATATGACAAATATCACAGGTTTTATTGCTCAAGAAAAGTGATGACAATGAGAGTTTTTGGCTACTTTATGGGTTTTATCTTCCACTGTGTTGCCAATATTTAGCCCAATGCCCAACATACAGTAGAGGCTCAAATTAATATCTGTAGGCATTAATATTTATGGGATAAGAGAATGAATGAGCAAATGCATGAACATTGCTTTCTCAGAAGAGGTGCTGCAAACATGGTTTGCCTGAAATTGCACTTCTACTATTAACCATTCTATGTTGTCCAATCTTTGCTCTAGCCTATTATGGAGATCCTTCTATACCATCCAGTTTATTCACTAGAATAAGATGAAAATGGATTAATTCCCCAAGGACTGAAACACTGTTGACCTGGGAGTTTTTCTATTAATACAACCAATATGTAGTTACTATATGTAAAATATATTTATTTTATTTAACACCACCAAAGCTATTGTGACCATCATCTCCATTTTCCTGACAAAGTAGAGGCTGAGAAAGAGGAAATAAATTGCCTTAGATTCCAGAGCTGTTTCTTAAAAAATTGCAAATAAAACTGCAACCCAGAAATCCCACTACTGGGCATACACACCGAGGAAACCAGAATTGAAAGAGACACATGTACCCCAATGTTCATTGCAGCATTGTTTATAATTGCCAGGACATGGAAACAACCTAGATGTCCATCAGCAGATGAATGGATAAGGAAGCTGTGGTACATATACACAATGGAGTATTACTCAGCCCTTAAAAAGAATAAATTTGACTCAGTTCTAATGAGATGGATGAAAGTGGAGCCGATTATACAGAGTGAAGTTAGCCAGAAAGAAAAACACCAATACAGTATACTGACACATATATATGGAATTTAGAAAGATAGTAATGATGACCCTGTAAGTGAGACAACATAAGAGACACAGAGGTATAGAACGGACTTTTGGCTTCTGAGGGAGAGGGAGAGGGTGGGATGATTGGGGAGAATGGCACTGAAACATATATGCTATCATATAAGAAATGAAGCGCCAGTCTATGTTCAATACAGGATACAGGATGCTTGGGGCTGGTGTACGGAATGATCCGGGGAGACGGTGTGGGGTGGGAGGTAGGAGAGGGCTTCGGCATTGGGAGATCGTATACACCTGTGGCTGATTCATGTCAATGTATGGCAAAACCAACACAGTATTGTAAAATAGAATAAAGTATTAAAAAAAAAAAAGATTCCAGAGCTGTAGTAAGGAAGGAGCTGGGATATGAATCCAGATTTTGCCTGATTTCAGAACCTCTGTTGTTGCCCCAAATGCCATATGTCTGCGGGTTGGCCCTGCTCTCAAATTGAGTTCTAGAAATTTGAAAAACTAAAATTGCACCACATGAATGAGTGTTTGCCCATTCAAGTCTGGGCAACTTATAAAACAGTTCGGCTCATTCCCAATCTTACTTGTAAAACTTTTGAAAAAAGTATATGGCCCTTTTAACACTGTTTTATATTTGTGAACATTCTTAAGCTTTGGGATGAGACATGGCTTCTTCCTATCAATCAGAATTTTCAAAAAGTGCCTGTTCGTGATTGTCTGTCCCATAGGCATTTGTGAATAATTTTCTAGGGCAGGGTGGAGGATCATTCTAATTAATATGGCAACTTTCCAGTTGTTCAAAATCACCTAAGTCAGAATTTTTGATATTTCACCAGAATCTGAACATAAATTATTTTCTGGAAAAATTTTAAGAGGCTAATAAGCATATCACTATTGTAAATAAGTTCATAAGGGGGACATACAATTCCTTTAAGGGAGCAAACTCTTTTCAAGCAATTTAGAGACACCCTGTCATTAGGTTCGTGTGCTAATTACAAATCATTCTAATTGATTCAATAGTCTCCCGAAAGACTTCTATAATGTACTAGACAAACACTTTATTAGCCAAGCTGAGTTACTGTAGTTTCTTAAGAGATAAAAAAAAAAAGCCTTCTCAAAAACATATCAAGTTAGCATTTTTTTATTACTAGAGAAGAGCCCTTTCTTTAATTTTATTCTCAATGGGTGTTTGTTTCACTGTTTTGACTTCTTGCTTTTATTTAATGAATGCTAATGTGAGACAGAAAAGAAGAAAATGGACTTGGTTCTTTTCCCTACATCCATCTTGTCTCCCTTTGTAGGAAACATCTGTTGTTCATTCTTGACCAGGATCAATTCCCCTTTTTTCTTTAATAGTCCTGTTTTCTCTCTCTCTCTCTCTCTCTCTCTCTCTCTCTCTCTCTCTCTCTCTCGGGAGTCAGCGTATCTCCATTGTCTGTCTATGTAGATTAAATAGATAGACCCCCACCTTCCTGGATCCAGGATATACATATGACCCAAGGCTGGCCAAATAGCATGTTCTTTTTGTACCTTGTTCCTTATGATGGATCTGGCCTATGTTTCAAGGGAAACCAATGAGAATAAGTGCTGGTTGCATTAGAATTGCTAGGCTGGGAGGATATGGTCCAGGAGACAGAGAGACACCAGAAGAGTGAAGCCAATGCAGAGATGGAGAGAGAGAGAGACAAGGAGACCCCTGATAACACTATTTGATGCTCTGGATTAGGTTGTGCCTAAAATCATTTGTATCCCTGGATTTCTCATTCTTATGGACCAATATATTCCTTTTTTATTTTTTCTGAACCTTCTTTAGATCATGTGTATATTCACTTGAATGAACATAATTTTTTTTCACTTAAGAAATCCCTGAAAATAAAAAATTATTTTCTCCATGTATTTAATTTTATCTCCTTACTACAAGACTAACTTCCTCTGAAATAGTTCAAATTGAAGATGCCAATAGCTCATTTATATCACAATTAAAGACTGCCTATCTGACTCTGGGTCTAAAGACTCAGGTAAGCAAAATATTTCACATTATCTGTATTTTTCATCATTTTAATTTTGATGCTGAACCTCCATCTCCTCCTTCCTTAGTCTCTAAGAACTAGCTCCTTGATTTGAGGAACCCCTTGATCTTCATACTGTTGGCTACTCAATGAGCTAAGATTTTGAATTTCCTGGCTCTGCTAGAAATCACCTCGAAGCCAAGGACGCACTGATGGGGAAAGAGAATTACTAAATAACAAACACAAAGTTCAAGAGAAAATATAATTCAGTACAAAGAGATACCCCATGACCACTGCTTCAGAAAATTAATTTTATCCAACAAATAAACAGCTTGAATGCAGCAAGTTGGCCTTAGGTTCTGCAGGAAAAGGTGATGGTAACACCCTGGGGGAAAGACAAAGACGTTTGAATCTTATTCTAACCTTGGGCACAATGGCCATTTTCCATTTCTGGGTGTCAGTTTTGTTATCTGTAATGTGGGGATAAACAGATCAACCTCTCTGAAAACATAGCAAAGCTACAAGAGCTCTGTATTCACAAGTGTTATGTAAAATTTGATCCATAGCCAAATCAAATAAGTCTCCCAGACTGGTTCCTAAAGAGCCATATTTTGTAAAGCTTTCCAGGTGATTCTGTAAAACAAGTAAGTCTGAGAAAGACAAGGAAGTATTAATGCTTTGATTAAAGCAGTAGCTCTCAAAATGGTCTGGAGTCACCAGTGAGTGAGAGAAGTGAAAGTCGCTGTCATGTCTGACTCTTTGTGACCACATGGACTGTATGGCCCACCAGGATACGGAGAATTCCAGTCCTCTGTCCTGGAAATTCTCCAGGCAAGAATACCGGAGTGGAGTAGCTCTCAAAATGGTCTGGAGTCACCAGTGAGTGAGAGAAGTGAAAGTCGCTGTCATGTCTGACTCTTTGTGACCACATGGACTGTATGGCCCACCAGGATACGGAGAATTCCAGTCCTCTGTCCATGGAATTCTCCAGGCAAGAATACTGGAGTGGGCTGCCATACCCTCCTCCAGGGGATCTTCCCAACCCAGGTATTGAACTAAGGTCTCCCAAATTGCGCGTGGATTCTTTACCATCTGAGCCATCAGGGAAGCCCAGCGATTCACCAGGGAAGCTGTCTATAAAAATAAATGTCCCTGGGCTATAGCCTCAGGCCTGCCAGAATGATGCCCGGGATCCTGCTTGTTTAAGAAATAACACTGGTGACTCAGAACCTGGAGCTGAAATCAAAGCCACAGACTTTTCTCCAGAAAACCCTTGTTTCCTGTCTTCTGGCTTGCTCTGTCTTCTGGCTTCTTATTCTAAGAAGGTTAGGATTCACAGAGTAAAGACCCTCTGGGCTTCTTTGAGAAGCCCACCTCAGGGACCTGGTTACATTGACCACCTGTGGCCTTCTTCAAGAACCAGAATGGGACTCTGGTTTCCACAACTGCGAAAGAGCAGAGGATTGTTTTGCATCTTGTTTCTAAAGTAAATGGGTATTTTTTTTTTTTTTTTTGGTTGTCCTAAGCCTTGTGGTTGGTGGCCAGGGAGCCATTGACATTTAGTGTCTGCACAAAATGCCATCAACGCTTCCGTTGAAAAATACTGACAGGACACAGGGCCAAATTTCTCTAGGAATGAAAAGCTCAGGAGACAGTTAAACCATAATATATCCAATAGGAGAGAATCTCTGTTATCTGAAGAATCTGTGCAGTACTCAGGGAGGGTGGTATATAGATCCAGCAGAATGGCATCTCAAAGCTGAAGGCACTGACACACAGGTGAGGTCCATCAGTGGATTTGAGGACAGACGCTGCTGTTTCGGCTTCCTTCATGTCCCCCAGTTCCGTCTAGCATGACGCACAGGAGCAATGCTGGGAATCATGAAAAACCCCACCTTGCCTTAGTCCAGAGGTCACAGACCACAGCCACATCTACCCCATAGTTTTTCAACTACATCCAAAGGACTTTTAAACTAAGCACATAGATTCTAAAAAGTTCTTAACTGTCACTGTGGACACTTCAAATTCTTATTTCCCATTGAAATCCAGATCTTGAACTTTTTTGGAAGAAAACTGGAAGACTCGGTGGCAGTGGGCTGTGTTTTGGTGCCGCCATGTTGATGGCGCTGAGTCTCTGTTGCCCTTGGAGTCAAGGAAGGCTTTCATCTTCCTCTCTGGTTCAAGTATTTCTGTAGCCAGTCCATCCTCTGTAGGCATCTGCATTTCTGAGCTTCCTGGAGTCACTTCTTTCTTCTTCAGAAAGCATTTTATGTAATTCGTCCATAGACACATTTACCACCCAGTGAGGTGGGCAACAATCAAGCCCAATGGGTCCCGTTTCACAGATGACTGTGGCCAGGCTCCAGGGAGAGTACAGGATTTGCCCGAGATCAAAGATTATAGCGACCTCACTAAATCCGATCACTACATCCCTTCCCCAACACTCTCTCCATTTATTTCTGAGTGAGATTATTTCCCCAGCTTGCTTCAGGTGTTCCTGGCTTTGTGTCTCCATAAAAGCACTGAACTTAGCTCTGTTTCGCTTCCCTGGCCTCTTTCTGACAGCGCTATTTAATGGACAAACAGTTTGTTTTTTTTATCTGACAGGTTTCTTCACATTGTTTGGGGTTATCAGCCCTCCCCCGCAGATCATATTACAGCTTGCATCGGACTTGGACCCTCAGTAGGGTTCACTCTAAATCAGATCCTTATCGGTGCTGCAGTGATAAATAGAGAAGCGCAGGGAGCCCACAGCCAGGTTATTGATTTAGTACCTCTGTGGATCAGGTTTTATACAGCCGGGCCTTCATGGCTGGCCTTTCCCCTTCCAGCTTAGGTTGCATTCAGGAACTAAAACCCAAAGCCCCTTAAATAATGTTAACTTAATAGCTGACGTTTTTATGAAATAAGCCTGCTGGAAGGGGCAGAAATGGGACGTGCAGGCAGAGCACTGGAGCTGGGTTTCAGTGTGTCTATGTGTGTGTGTGGTGCAGGGGAGCTGAGACAGGAGAGGGTTTTCAGGTTTATTCCAAACCAACAGAGAATGCTTTGCTCTCAGTGGAAGTCTCTGTCGGAAGTCTATGGATTTTAAAAGGAAAAGGAAAAAAAAAAAAAGAGCTGGAATTAAAGCATGCAGAAAGATTCTTTTTTTTTTTTTTTTTAATTCTGTATTGAATTTGTTGCAGTACTGCTTCGCTCCATGCCTTCATTTCCTGGTGGAAGGGCATGCATGCAGGGTCCCAGCTCCACAGCCACATATGGAACTCGCAAAGTCCCAACCACTGGATCACAAGGGAAGTCCTCAGAGTGCTTCTTGTGGGATGGGCAGATGGGGGGTGAGGCCCTCCATGGGATTCGGGGTGTTTCAGGAGGCACTCTCTCCCTGAAACATCCTGGACAGAACCATCTGGGGAGTGGAGGTAGAGGGCATGGGAACCAGCTAGCAGCAGCCCCATTTTCCATCCTGTTCCTCAGAAGTGAACTTACAATATTTTCCACAAGAGAAGTCAGACAATCACTGTATGGTGTGTGTGTGCATGCTGGGTGTGTTAAGTGCATTATTTTACCAAAAGTCACCATTTGATATAGCCAAGTTAGCTAATCAACTTACAGTATTTCTTCTTTTTTGAAAATAGGGACAGCCTAAAATACGGAAATAACATAAACAGTTTTCAACTGTCAAATCCAGCCGGGTGCCCACTGCTGTTGCCTTTTCCTTCCATCGTGAGTCTTTTCCAGCTAGAATTTGAAGGAAGGGGTACGGTCTTGTTTAAACAGTCTCCAAACTGAACTGTACCTTGCAGTGGAGGCAGGAAGAATAGCCTTTTGATGTGTTCCACAATTGGAATGCAAATTCTCTCCCATCTCCTAGATACCTGGGCCTGCCCCATTTCTCTTTACTGTAATCTGCTTAGCTCGTGCATAGAATGACAAAAACAAAGAGTCTTTCTGTAAAGGAAATAGAAGAGGAAAGAAAGTGGATTTTGTGCCCTCTTCCTTAGTCGTCACACAATTCTTGCTTCAGGGGCCTCGGCAGGCAGCAGTGTACGATACTTGTAGTCTCTCTTACTGTTAGTTGTTACCCACTGAAATGATGACATGGTTCTGGAGTGAGGCCTTCCATCAAGTAGCTGGGACCTCCTTGGCAATGCTTCGCAGGCCTGGGATCTGGGGAAAGGCCCAGGAGCGAGAGCATCCTGATGGAATTTTCAAAGCATGCCTCCTGCCTGACTCAAAAATGCATGAACGGAGGGCAGGGGAGGCTTTGGTCCTCTTGCTGAGTCATAAAGTCTGGCTGTGAGGAGCCCAGACTGTGCATCAAAGTCTCCACACCCGACCAGACTGGACTAAGATAGGACTTTTTGAATGGAAGGTATCACCGGAGGCACCATGCCAGTACAGAACCAGCTAGCAGATCTGGAGGTTTTAGAAACCAAGAGGTATCTGTCACTCAGTATCAATGCTCAAAGACACAAGACGGGCAAAAAATGTGCTCTGATATGTGACAACTGAGTGCCTGGCCCAACAACTAAAGATGCTTCAATAACAGATGCAAAGTATTCTACACAGAATGGATAAATGTATCATGAAGGCCCCATTGTATAGCACGGGGAACTATATTCAGTATCCTGTGATAAACCATAAGGGAAAGGAGCATGAAAAGGAGTGTATATGTATTTAGAACTCTATTATTTTATTGTATGACAGAAATGAACACAACACTGTAAATCAACTAGACTTCAATCAAATAAAATTTAAAGAAAAGATGCTTCAGACTGGCTCACTAATGAAGAGGACACAACAGTGTAGGCACCCAGTGCTGGGGAAAATAGGTAGCAGATGGTGGTTACCATGGTGAGGGACGAAAGCCATGGTTAGAACCACATGCAGATGAGTAGAAAGAAAGACTATGAGTTTGTTCAGATGTTTAAACTTCTAAAAATGATGGTGGTTATGGACACCAAAAAGAATTAATCAAGAATTATTAAGAAATGCATTCTTTCACTGTGCATTACTTTTATTTAATAACTTTTATATAAGTACTGACTTGGTGTCAGCCACTCTTTTAAGGGCAAGGATTAAGGATTTAGGCCTCATTTCAACCCTATGAGCTAAGCACTTATAGGTCATCATCATTTTATGGATCTAGAAACTGTAGCCCTCTAAGGAGGATAGATAACTTACCTGAGGTCACTTTGAGTTCCACATGGGACTCAAAGCCAGAGAGTTGGCTCAAATCATAAAACTCGCCTAGATCCCAGTAGCAGATTATAGATATACCATGTTTGGGCTTCTTTTTTAAAAAAATATTTATTATTTGGCTGTATTGGTTCTAGCTGCATCACACAGACTCTTCATTGAGGTGTGTGGACTTCTCGCCAGTTGCAAAATGCAGGCTCAAGAGCGTGCAGACTTAGGAGTTATGCCTTGAAGGCTTAGTTGCTCTGAGGCATGTGGACTCAGTTCCTCGACTAGGGATTGAACCTGCATACCCTACACTGGAAGGCGAATTCTCAACCACTGGACCACCAGGGAAGTCCCATGCTTGGGCTTTCTGCCTTCATAAGGGTGATATTCAAGATGAACCAAGGCAGAAACCATCACAGTGTTGTAGCTATCCTCCAATTAAAAATAAAATAAAAATTTTTAAAATACAAAACCAAGAAAAAGAAAGCAGTTGTACTAAGGCAGGTCTTTGCTGTCCTTTTCAAGATATGTCCCTGACATTATTGCCTCAGATCTGTGGGCCTCCTGCCTGATCACCCCATCCTTTGATCTGGATTGTCTGCTGAGCATTTATGGCTTGTCTTTCCAGTTCTTGCCTATCTGCTGGATTAGATTACAAACCTTTCATTATGCCCCAGTCTCTGGTACTTGGGCTCGTCTATTCGTTTCTGCTCCCCTGGTGCCTCTGTTTTCTGAGAATAGCTGATTACTCATCCTCAGCTCTAGTATTCATTCATCTCTTGCACTTTCCTCCTCCCTTATGATCTTGGGTCTCCAATACTGACCTGCAGACAGCATCACAGCCACTGTCTGGGGGACAACAGACAGTGAATGTTTGTTGAATGAATGCATGAGTGAATAAATGGCAAATAAACGAACATTGCCAAGTGCTGAAGCTCTACATCTGGCTTCCAATGGCACTCTCCTACTTGAGACAATCATCCGAATGTATTAATCCCTGAAAGAAGTTGGAGCCAGGAGGCCATTACTTTGAGTAGAAAACAGAAGTTAAAAGTAACTCATTTTTTGAGTCCCAAATATGGTTTCAGCACAGAGGATCTAAACTCGTTCCAGCTAGAAGGATTCCATCTTTAATATCTTTCTAAAAAGCATTGGGCAAACCCTTGTGGGGAAAAAAATGCTGTCAAAAAATACTAAAAGAAAAGAACAAAATATAGGAAACTTATAATCACATAAAAAAAGATATTTATCTGTGGCCAAAGTCTAGAATAGAATATGAAAAAATTAAAGTGGCTTATTATTTAAAGTATTGGAATTTGGACTTTAATGAAATACATACTAGTGGTTATCATTATTATTTGTGTGTATGTGCACTGAGAATAATAGAATATGAAAAGATTGTACTACCATCAAAGGGAACTTTGCACTACCCTGTCAAATAATCCCAGCCTGTTCTTCAAAAGTAGGTTGATCCCTGATTAAATTGTCTTGATGATCGCCCAAGTCCTAACTTCACAATAAGCATGATGAGTGACCCCAAGACAATACAGTTTCCACAGCTGGTTCAGAATGGCACAGTTAGTTCAGGCTCAAAGTGTCCTTTGATGGCATGTGGATTGTATTTGACATTTAAAGGGCAGCTGATGTAGGAAGTAGGGGAGAGGGGGGTGCCCCCTGCCAGGGTGGCCTCTTTGCAACAACTGTGTCCCATGGAAGGGCAGTGAAAACCTTTTGGGTGAAAGGTTAACTAACCATCCCTCCTACAATTGTTAAATCTTGGGAAATTTCACTTTAGAAAGAGTGACCTCTGACCAGATCTTTTAAAATAACTATTTTATAAAGCTTACCTAAAGTGATTATTTTCAGTAAAACAAATTAAATCAGTATCTATTGATCAAGCATCTACTAAGTGTAAGTCCCTAGATAAATCTTGTGGAAAAGTTGGGTGTGGGGTGGATATCAAGATGAGGGAAACATTATTTGTCTCATATGAAGTATGACAAAGAAATGAACTTTTGGTTATATATTAATATAGTCCAAGATGTGTATAAGAGACAGACCCAAGGCTGGCCAAATAGCATGTTCTTTTTGTACCTTGTTCCTTATGATGGATCTGGCCTATGTTTCAAGGGAAACCAATGAGAATAAGTGCTGGTTGCATTAGAATTGCTAGGCTGGGAGGATATGGTCCAGGAGACAGAGAGACACCAGAAGAGTGAAGCCAATGCAGAGATGGAGAGAGAGAGAGACAAGGAGACCCCTGATAACACTATTTGATGCTCTGGATTAGGTTGTGCCTAAAATCATTTGTATCCCTGGATTTCTCATTCTTATGGACCAATATATTCCTTTTTTATTTTTTCTGAACCTTCTTTAGATCATGTGTATATTCACTTGAATGAACATAATTTTTTTTCACTTAAGAAATCCCTGAAAATAAAAAATTATTTTCTCCATGTATTTAATTTTATCTCCTTACTACAAGACTAACTTCCTCTGAAATAGTTCAAATTGAAGATGCCAATAGCTCATTTATATCACAATTAAAGACTGCCTATCTGACTCTGGGTCTAAAGACTCAGGTAAGCAAAATATTTCACATTATCTGTATTTTTCATCATTTTAATTTTGATGCTGAACCTCCATCTCCTCCTTCCTTAGTCTCTAAGAACTAGCTCCTTGATTTGAGGAACCCCTTGATCTTCATACTGTTGGCTACTCAATGAGCTAAGATTTTGAATTTCCTGGCTCTGCTAGAAATCACCTCGAAGCCAAGGACGCACTGATGGGGAAAGAGAATTACTAAATAACAAACACAAAGTTCAAGAGAAAATATAATTCAGTACAAAGAGATACCCCATGACCACTGCTTCAGAAAATTAATTTTATCCAACAAATAAACAGCTTGAATGCAGCAAGTTGGCCTTAGGTTCTGCAGGAAAAGGTGATGGTAACACCCTGGGGGAAAGACAAAGACGTTTGAATCTTATTCTAACCTTGGGCACAATGGCCATTTTCCATTTCTGGGTGTCAGTTTTGTTATCTGTAATGTGGGGATAAACAGATCAACCTCTCTGAAAACATAGCAAAGCTACAAGAGCTCTGTATTCACAAGTGTTATGTAAAATTTGATCCATAGCCAAATCAAATAAGTCTCCCAGACTGGTTCCTAAAGAGCCATATTTTGTAAAGCTTTCCAGGTGATTCTGTAAAACAAGTAAGTCTGAGAAAGACAAGGAAGTATTAATGCTTTGATTAAAGCAGTAGCTCTCAAAATGGTCTGGAGTCACCAGTGAGTGAGAGAAGTGAAAGTCGCTGTCATGTCTGACTCAGTAATTATCTCTTTAACGTGATATTTGTGTTTTTACATAATGAATAACCTCTTATTGTTATCTGGATAATAACAATATGGACTTTTACTTTATAGAAGGATAAATGTTTTTAACGTGTCTAGAAGAAGGTCTCAAGAAAGTAAGTTTAAGTATTTGATTCAAGAGTTTGATCTCAAGAAGTGCCAGTAGACAATGGGGGAGTGAAACAGTCAAAGAAGTTAATCCAGGGGCATTAATGAGTCATTTCCATTATGGGCAACTGGAGTTGATACCTACATGGGAAAATACATCTCAGAATTGACCCACCTAAGGGGCCAGAACACTGAGCTATCCATCAGCTCCTATTCATCATTGGTTGCGGCTGCTCCTATAGGCACTAATATCTGCCCCATCTACCCTCATAGCCAGAGAAGCCTTTGGTAAAGATGCTTAAATGCTACTAGCAAAACTCTTCAACAGGAATGGTGAGTGTCGAGGTTATATGTCAGGGCACCAAGTGTACCTGCTAAAGCAAGCGTACTAAATAATTCACTACTACTTCTTTTAGTATCCACATCAGAAATGGCTCTTGTTTAATCTATAACCTCAGCATGGAATGCCATCATCTTCTTCTGTCAATTCCTATCATCATTGCTAGTGTGGTCCACCATGTAGTAGCGACTCAATATTTTTTCAATAAAAAGTGACATACCAGCCAAGGCCCAGTTCAAGACTCTCTTCCCTCAAGAAACACTCTCTAATCTCTTCCTAGGTCTCAGGACATTTTACACTTCAATTAAAGCTTTCAGTCCACTCCTGGACATATACCTGGAGTAAACTATAATTTTAAAAGATACATACACCCCACTGTTCACGGTAGCACTATTTGCAATAGCCAAGACATGAAAGCAACCTAAATGTCCATTAACAGATGAGTGGATAAAGACAATGCAGCACACACACACATGTACACACACACACAATGGAATACTACTCAGCCATAAAAAAGAATGAATAAATGCCATTTGCAGCAACATGAATGGACCTAGACATTATCATACGACGTGAAGTAAGTCCAACAGATAAAGACAAGTATATGATACCAGTTATATGTGGAATCTAAAACGTGATGCAAGTGAACTTACTCACAAAACAGAAATGGACTCACAAATGTAGATAAACTTATGGTTACCAAAGGAGAAAAGGTGGGGAGGGATAAACTAGGAGTTTTGGTAGGAGGGAGCTCTTATGTGCTTCCTCTCTTCTTGTTCAGAGCATACTCTGTTTGTTTTGACCTTGCAGTCTGTTTATCAGTTAATGTTCTGGACAGCACCTGCAAATAGAGTGGGCAGTTTTCTATTGTTATCTGTGACTGGGTGGGTAAGCCTAATTTTCAGGTGCGATTTTAAATGGCCTCTTATTTCCATGCATCTGAGCCATTGCTGTCCAATCTCAACCATATCCCCATCTGTAAACCAACACCACTGTAGGGAAATCTCTGCTTATGCCAATTGATTCTGAGCCAGATAGGACACAAGGTTGTTATTTATGTGCCCTCTCAAATTCCAAGACATCCGATGCAGAGACCCTAGGTCCCATGTCAGATCTGGTGGGAATACTTTCATAGTCCAAGGCAGTCAGGGCTCTCATGGGTAATAAGCTCTGCTGAAGCTCACTTCACCTTAAAAAACTGCAAACCAATCAGGAGATAAACCACCATGTGGGAGAGTCAGCATGGCCCGCAAATGGAAGAATCCATCCCCCTGATACCAAAGACAGTGGAAAAATCTCAGCAAGGCATGTATACTCCTTTCATCTGAAGAGTCACATTTCCTATAATGCCAGTCTGTTCTCCAAACCATAAGCAGATTGATATCAAAAATACAAATCAGGGGTTTCCCTGACAGTCCAGTGGATACGAATCTGCTTTGAAATGTAAAAAACAAGTGAAAGTCGCTCAGTCATGTCCAGCTCTTTGAGACACCCTGGACTCTACAGTCCATGGATTTCTCCACGCCAGAATACTGGAGTGGGTAGCTAGCTATTCCCTTCTCCAGGGGATCTTCCCAACCCAGAGATTGAACCCAGGTCTCTCACACTGCAGGCAGATTCTTTACCAGCTGAATTTCCAGAGAAGCCCAAGAATACTGGAGTGGGTAGCTTATCCCTTCTCCACTGAATTTTCCTAACCAAGGAATCGAACTGGGGTCTCCTGCATTGCAGACAGATTCTTTACCAACTGAGCTAGCATTTGATCTGTGGTCCTAGCTGGTCTCACATGCCACACAGCAACTAAATCTGTGCGTCACAACTACTGAAGCCCACGTGCCTGGAGCCCATGCAACAGGAAAAGTCACTGAGTGATAAGCCCACGCACCTCAGCTAGAGAGTAGCCCCCACTCTCTCTCATTAGAAAAAGACCACATGCAGCGGCAAAGACCCACCCAGCCAAAAATAAAATAATAAATCTTTTTAAAAAGAAGCAAAAGAAAAAACAATCAGATGCACTACCTCTGTTTAATTCCTGTAATTGCTTGCAACTGCTCTTAGAATAAAAGTACATACCTTGAGTCTCCTGTAGGTGTAGCTGCTACCTACCTCACCAGACTTCTTCAAAATACTTGGCGCCTGTATTTCCCAACCATACCCATAAGCCCTTCAGATTTTAGAATACATCACATTTCTTCTGCTCAAGGCTTCTGACCACTGTTACTTCAACCTGGAATGCTATTCTGGTCCTTCTAGTTACCAAGTTCCTTCCTACTTATTCTTTAGAATGCATCTCGATCATTAACTGCTCATGGAAGACTTCTCTGACAATCCTGCCTAAGTAAAATCTTACTACAGATTGTAGCATTATATCCCTCTTCTCTGCATTTGTCAGTTTTAATTTGCTGTGTTAATTTGATTAATGTTGGAATTCTCCAGCAAAGATTAACCCCATTAGGTCAGAGCCTTGCTTATATCCTTTGCACATCTAATATAGTGTCTGACATAGTGTAGGTTGTCAATATAGTCTGTTGAGCAAATAAGTGTACTGGGCACATTTTTTATCGGCTGTTGTGAGTGTGGTCTGTTAACAGCTCACAGTTGACCTTCTTCATTAGAGAACTGCCTTTGAATGATACAAACCACATTAGTTAGGAGGTTAACCCCACAAGGGAAACCTGCAGAAAAGGACTGAATGACTTGAGGGTGAAAAAGTCTGGTGCCCTACAATGAAACACCACTTCATTTTTTCTGGGATGGCTATGATGAAAAAGCTAAATAGTAACAAGTGTTGGCACGGATGGGGAGGAATTGGAACACTCATACTTTGCTGGTGGGAATATAAAATGTTGTAGCCACTGTGAAAAAGAGATTGGCAGTTTCTCAAAAAGTTCAGTTCAGTTAAGTTCAGTCACTCAGTCGTGTCCGACTCTTTGCAACCCCATGAATTGCAGCGAGAGATGGTAATGAACAGGGGGGCCTGGCGTGCTTCGATTCATGGGGTCGTGTGACTGAGCGACTGAACTGAACTGAACTGAGGCCTCCTCGTCCATCACCAACTCCTGGAGTTTACTCAGACTCATGTTCATCGAGTCAGTGATGCCATCAGCCACCTCATCCTTGGTCGTCCCCTTCTCTTCCTGCCCCCAGTCCCTCCCAGCATCAGAGTCTTTTCCAATGAGTCAACTCTTCGCATGAGGTGGCCAAAGCACTGGAGTTTCAGCTTTAGCATCATTCCTTCCAAAGAAGTCCCAGGGCTGGTCTCCTTCAGAACGCACTGGTTAGATCTCCTTACAGTCCAAAGGACTCTCCAGAGTCTTCTCCACACCACAGTTCAAAAGCATCAATTCTTCAGCGCCCAGCCTTCTTCACAGTCCAACTCTCACATCCATATATGACCACTGGAAAAACCATAGCCTTGACTAGACAGACCTAGCAGCAAAGTAATATCTCTGCTTTTGAATATACTATCTAGTTTGGTCATAACTTTTCTTCCAAAGAGTAAGCATCTGTTAATTTCATGGCTGCAGTCACCATCTGCAGTGATTTTGGAGTGCCTCCCCCAAATAAAGTCTGACCCTGTTTCCACTGTTTCCCCATCTATTTCCAATGAAGTGATGGGACTAGATGCCATGATCTTCATTTTCTGAATGTTGAGCTTTAAGCCAACTTTTCCACTCTCCTCTTTCACTTTCATCAAGAGGCTTTTTAGTTCCTCTTCACTTTCTGCCATAAGGGTGGTGTCATCAGCATATCTGAGGTTATTGATATTTCTCCCAGCAATCCTGATTCCAGCTTGTGTTTCTTCCAGTCCAGCGTTTCTCATGATGTACTCTGCATATAAGTTAAATAAGTAGGGTGACAATATACAGCTTTGACGTACTCCTTTTCCTATTTGGAACCAGTCTGTTGTTCCATGTCCAGTTCTAACTGTTGCTTCCTTACCTGCATACAGATTTCTCAAGAGGTAGGTCAGGTGGTCTGGTATTTCCATCTCTTTCAGAATTTTCCACAGTTTATTGTGATCCACACAGTCAAAGGCTTTGGCATAGTCGATAAAGCAGAAATAGATGTTTTCTGGAACTCTCTTGCTTTTACGATGATCCAGTGGAGGCTGGCAATTTGGTCTCTGCTTTTTCTGCTTTTTCTAAAACCAGCTTGAACATCAGGAAGTTCACGGTTCATGTATTGCTGAAGCCTGGCTTGGAGAATTTTGAGCATTACTTTACTAGCATGTGAGATGAGTGCAATTATGTGGTAGTTGGAGCATTCTTTGGCACTACCTTTCTTTGGGACTAGCATGAAAACTTACCTTTTCCAGTCCTGTGGCCACTGCTGAGTTTTCCAAATTTGCTGGCATATTGAGTACAGCACTTTCACAGCATCATCTTTCAGGATTTGAAA